>CAEFZY010078253.1:0-12778 GCA_903066815.1 Brachyrhaphis roseni
CCCCAGTCCACACTAAGTGCTAAACAACTAGTAGCTCAGTGTTCCAACATCCGCAAACGGCAACTGCTATCACAACTTGAGATATATATATATATATATTATTGTTATAAAGACTGTATCAAACAAGTAGCCCTTCGTGTTACTCTGTACCCGTGAAGTAGCTCCCAGTCTCAAAAAGGTTGGTGACCCCTGCTCTAGGAGATCATGTTGAAAACAGATCTGACTGAGATCTTATCAAATGTTTTGGCTATCAGCAGAGCTGTGCTTTCTGAAACTGTCCATATGACAGGTGACACTTTGGATCCATCATGGGTGGTTTAGGCTGGCGATTTTGTCATCCCAAATTGAGTGAAGCTACTAATGGTGTAAATATGAGCTTGCAAGACAAGAAACATAGCTAACTGTTGTGGTGCTTGTATCAACAGAACAATAAATAATCAAAATCAGAAGCAATGAAAAGAATGATGAAAAACTTTCATACTGCCAGAGCTGTTTTGAGATTCTTTTGACTAGAGCTCTGACTCTCCATTTCAAACAATGCAGGTGTTTATTGTGCCTACTGGCTGCTGTGTGTCATGATTTCTATATGTGAGGTTTTAGAAAGAAGAGAAAATTAAAGGAAAAGTACACTGACAAATATAAAGCTGCTGCTGATATCAATTAGAAAAGGATTTGCATTGCCTTTGTAAACAGATTTTCATAAAAGAGAGCAGGTCTTCTTTTTTGTCAATGCAGCACACAATGACACCTTGTGGCATGATATTAAAACTACAGCTCAGAAGCTCATGACAACCTTGCTCAGAGGGATTGTCATGTTTCAGTTGCTGGTGTCATCCATGTAAACGGTTTACTATCTGAGCGCAGGTTTATGCTGCTTTAGGACTAACTGGGTCTGTGTTCACTAGAGACATCATTGTCTGTGCCCTCGTTGGTGAAAGGCTTCATGTGACTGATATATTGCATCAGTTCTTCATTCACAGGAGCCGAAAGATTTTCAGACAATTCAGAGTATAAGTCACTTTTGAATTATTTGCTTTATGTTCAGTACCCATCTGTGGCTTCCAGTCTGAAAATTATTAAAATTACGATGAGCAAAGCAATGTCAGCTGACGTCAGCATGGAGAAAAATCCAAATTTGCTCACACTTAACACAGTTAAGCACAAGCACTGATGTTTAGTGTGACTTGTTTGTCTCCGGCTTTGTATCTTCATGTTCCTCTTATAGGTGATGTCAGTTGCCAAGCAACCAAGCAATCAGGGCCCGATTGTTGCCATGACAACATGGCAGGGGTATCATCATGGAGAGAATGGAGATGAAAGGAGGAAGGGAGGATTCAGAGATGAGAAAAAAAGGGAGAGATGGGGAGATATAGAGAGAGTCCTGGCATTGAGGGGTGTTGATAATGTGAGGCCCACAGCGTGAAGGTAGGAGGTTGACCTCTGTGGAGGTGGTGGGGAAGGATGCTCATGAATAAGGAGAACGGAAAATAAGCACTGGGGCCTGTGTGGTTGGCTCGGTGAGCTACGCAGTGTTTGACACTGTTCTGACGGGCTTTGTCCCAGATGGAAATGTCACGATGTGCTCCAATAGTCTCCAGTTACTGTCAGAGAAGCTGATGCCGAAGCCACAGCTCGGTGTGTCGCTGAGGTCCAGAGGGCTTTGGGCCTAACGTCTGCAGGTGTCATCATCCATCTATCACACAACAGCAGCGCACTGTAAAACAGTTAAATGAGGTCATGCTGCATTTAGTCTGTTTATCCCCTCACACAACCAAACTTTCCCCTTGAAACAGCTGAAAATGCTAAGTAACTGCAGACAAATTCAACCGTTAAAACAATAATCAATTGAGGTAGGAATGAGAACTGGCATACAAACATTGTTTGTGTTGTCTTTGGGCTTTTTTACAGTACACTAAATGAAAGTGTTTCAATAAATCTCCCAAAAGTACTCAAATTTTGATTGTGGCATAAATAAAACCAGAATGGTGGGCTAAACAGAATGAAATGAGAGAAAAGGGAACCTTTTAAAAGGTACATCCAATTCTCAAAAGTAACATATTTTATGAATTTCACAACCCCATAAAATTGTAAAACCTCATTATAAAATTAATAAAAAGAAATATGGTGTCATCTTCACTAAAGTGACTTACAAAACTTTATTTCCCCTTTAAACGTTTGCATTTTATCATCGCAAACCTCAAAATATTTATTTGGGATTTTATGTGATAGACCATTTTAAAGTAGGCCTTTATTTTCACAAGTCTTTTAAGGGAAATGGTTTAAACTTTGATTGTGGCATTATATTAAGTGGAAATGCGTTGATCTAAACCATTCTGTTGTAGATCCGGCTGAGCGTGTTTCTTTCCAGGATTGTACATTCTTCTACAGTACAGTACAATATGAATAGGGCACAGCAAACCTATAGGCTGGTTTTCTTTCTTTCATGTCTATCTGTTTTTGAATGGTGTATTAAACACAGCTCTGTGAAATGTTCACTTGGGCAGTGCTTTGCAGATGTCTGTTAGTAGCTAATGTTATTATTGATACTGGGAGTAAATTAAAATTGGAAATTCATTCTCAGTATTAATAATTTGTGATTGGTTTCACTGTACTTACGGTGAAAACATGGCGAACATTTTAGTTAAATATTTTTTAAAACGGTGTATCAATTTACACAATTTGGTCTCAATTTATGCTAAGTGACCAAAGATTGCTTTGGACACGCTAAACAGCTTCACCACACGAGCACCACAAATTTCACATGCCTTATATGTTCCACTTGTGCCCACATGTGCAACATGCATACCCATATATCAGCAATGACAAAGTAGTAACACAAATTAATCACTTGCACCACTTTGCAAACACTTTGTCTGTACTAATGAAAATGTATTTAAATAGACATGTTGGATTCTTGAAACAGAAAGTGGACAAGAGATTTGACCTACTTTCTAATTATTTCAACCTTTTATTGTCTGATGCTTGTAGGCACTCATAAAGCCACAAAATTTCAATTCAAGATGTTCAGCTGTTTCTGAAATATAAAGGCAGCTCCAGATCATCAAACTTCCACCAACATGTCTGATTTGAAAAAATAGTAATAATTCTGAAAAGATGTTGCAGCAAATGTAGTGCACACATTCAAAAAGAAAATCTAAATTGAAACCTATTCCTACGAATTTTTTGTAACTTTTACTAAAAAAATGTTTTTCACGTTTGTTAAAACTGCCACCATCCTGTGACAGTATAAGAGACGCACTATCTGTGAAAAGCTCAAGCTGGCAGGGTCCTCCCAGTGCTACAATTACCATCTGCAAAAATGCACCGCTCCCAGTCAAAAATAACCATTGAGAGCTAGAAGGAAGGTCTTAATGCTGTCAGTCAATCTTGGGTACCTGCTGCTTAATGTACTGATGTTGGAGAAACAACAAATTTATCTGCAATCATCAGTGGCTATGCTAACTAGCCTAAGGATTCACAGCAGTCCCTGTTGAAGGAAAGACGCTGTAGTGTAGCAGAGAGCAAGGGGAAGGGTATGAGCAGTGCGTACATGAGCATGACTGACAGCGCTAAGACCCTCCAAGCTCTGATTGGTTAATTCTGATCGAGCTGGGTAGTTCTGTACTTAGCAGTTTTATCTCCTAATTCTGGGGCTGACAGCTGCACACTGCTTCTTCACAAGGTTACTGCTCCAAGGCCCTAAACTGAATAAAACACAAACATCCTGGACTGAGACATGAAGACCAGATAATTGTTTTTTTCAACGAACCATTTCATTTGTAGAGAATAGAATAAGTAAGCGTTAAAGATGTACGCATTATGAAATAACATAATCAGATCTTTTTCTTCACCTGGTTAGCCCTGGGAGATTGCAGGGTCCTGTTGACAGCTGGGCTCGGTTCCATAGTCTCAGTGACCTCAACTGAGGCAAAGGAGGTTAAAAAATAAATAAAAAAATAAGTGAGTGGTCTGAAAATAACATTTCAAGCTGGGTTGTTGACTCTGAAACCCTGTTTAAACAAAATATATATTCATACAGGATTTTCCTCTCTATTTTAATGTGATTTTATGTTAGACCTACAGAAAGTAAAATATAACCAGGGAGTGAAAGAAAAAGGGTAAAGTGATTTTTGTTCTTGTATCAAATTAATCTGAAATTTGTGGTGTGCCTTTGTTTTTAAAATTCCTGAGTCAAACCTTCATAGAAACATATTTTGCTGAAATTACAGCTGATAGTCTTTATCAGCTTTGTATATCAGAGACTAGATGCTTTCCCCCTTTCGTCTTTATAAGATAGCTCAAGCTCAGTCAGACTGGATGGACACAGTCTTCCCACAGATTGTCTATTGTGGTAGATCTGCACTTTGGTCCTTTAACACATGTAGAGTATGTATTACCCAAGCCATTCATTTTGCCATTAGCCCTAAACATCTCCACTTTATCTGTTTTAAAAAAGCTTGATCATGCTGCCATCACCATGTTTCATCATTGAGATTGGAACCTGTGGTTAGTTTTCTGCAATAGTCTATTACATGTTGGCCAAAAAGAAAATGTTCCTTCTCATGTTTGCTGTATTCCGTACATGGGAAAAGGCTTTCTTTTAACGATGTCTCTCTTCCAAATCAGTGGACTGCATGACTAATAGTTGCCTTGTCAACAGATTGTCACACTGAAGCTGGGGATCTCTGCACATCCCCCAGAGTTACCATGAACCTCTGCTTCTCTGATTTATGTTCTCCATGCCCACATTGTCAGCTTAGGTGGGACAGTCATATCTTGCTAGGTTTGAAGTGGTGTTGTACTTTTTTCACTTCCAGATGATAGATTGACCTGAACTCTGCAAGAATGATGTTTAAAGCCTGGAGTACTTTCTTTTTCCCTTTACTTTCTCCTTGACCTCTCTGCTGTGTTCCTTGTTCATAATGGTGCTGTTTGTTCAGAAATGTTGTCTAATAAACTCCAGAGGCCTTCAGAGAATAGCTGGATTTATACTGAGACCAAATGACACACAGGTGGACACACAGGTGCAGGTGGACTGCACTGAAGTTATCAAAGCTAAGAGAGCATGCTCTTCAAATCTCGGTAAAATAAATACATATTTGTTTTGGTAGCATTAGGAAATGTGAAAGAGTTCAACGAGTAGTAACACATTTGCTATGCCCATGAAATCAAAATAATAATTGCAAAGAGCTATGAAAATGTATTGTGCCAACATAAAGTGCCTCATCAGTGTGCGATTGTTTAAGTCTTTGTGTGACAGTGCTTCAGTGAGGACATGAAGGAAAATAAAATCTTGGAAAAGAAAATACTACCGAAGGTTGATTCATTGTCTGTACGACTCCTTTCCTTGTCCCTTTCTCACTCACCGGCAGTGGCAAACATATTTTATGAGTCACGATTGGAGCAGACTGGCCATCCTGTTTTTTCAGAGTCTTGTCTTTAACATCAACACACATCCAACACCAACTACTCTGCCTTCTAGAAAAACTCTTTTTTCGTCTGGTATGACCCCCTCCTTCCCCATCTTCCTGTCTACCCTCTCTCCCTCCTCCCTCTTTTTTTATTTCCTCTTCCCCTTCCCCAGCCTCTCATCCCCTCTCTCTCTTTCTCCCCATCCCTCTCCTCCTTTACTGCGGGTGTCTGGGAGGCTGTTTTTCCTCTGTCTCTTGCTCATGAAGGGCCGCACTAAGCTCCCTTCGCTCTGCCCGTGTGTGGTAGGTAAAATCACCTCTCCGTTTGTGTCGTCTTTCCTTCTTCCATCCCTCATTTGCTGCCTCTGTTTTGCATGTTAGCTCAAAGTCTGCTAGTCGCTCTGACAGATTTAAGGGAGCTTAATATTTACATCAGAGTGCGTTGCATGGAACATGCCCATAATTTGCTCCACTGTCATAGATACGCGTGAAATATGTGTGTGAGGATTCCGGTTTTGCTTTCATTGTACATGTGCTCTGTGTAAGGTTAAATCATCCACTCTGAGTGTTGCGTATGAACATGGCCTGGCACATGTGGTGCTGTTTAAGGGCGCATGTTCAGAAAAGCATATAGAGTGAAACTCTACGAGACTTGTTGATTGTATCATTACACATTTGTAGTTTTATTCTCTTATTTGATAGCTTAGCTTTTTTAAGATATTTGAAAATAATTCATATAATAGTGCATCACCAGAGGACACAAGGACACTGGACTAGTATCCTCATAAGAATAAAAAAATCCTTCATAAAAAATGTCGTTATTATTTTGCTAAAGATTCTGCTGATCTTTAAGTATCGACAAAAAAGGTATTTTAATATTCTATAGTCGAACCAGATATATTGTAAACTGTGCAAATGAACGCACAGAAGGAAGTCCAAGAGTCCTCCTGTTTTAATTAGCCAACTTCTTAATGCAACTCAACAACCAGAAACCACTTAGTGCCATAGTATGTTTACAATTGTGGGAATTTCTGTTTATATGGTTGAAAAAGACTTTCAAACTACTTAGCAATTGTTTTGTACGGTAACCTGTGGAATTAATGTTTGAAAATATATTTTAATTTTGATATTTGAAACAATTTCATTTTCCATTCACTTCATGGTAAGACTCAACAGTTAGACACACTATTTTAGGTACACCTTACTAGGACAGTGTTGGCTGCCCTTTAGAACAACACCAGTTCTGCATGAGTGATTCAACACATGGTGAGAAACATTCCTATGAGATTTTTTTCCATATTGGCTTGACGGCATTGCTTTGTTCCTCCTGAGTTGTCTGCTGCACATCTCCGGTGTTCTATGACGTCACTGGATTGAGATTTAGTGATTACGGAGACCATTGGATTACATTGTCACATAACTAGCTTGAGATTATTTGAAATTTGTGATGGAGAAGTAACCATCTGATGGATAAACTGTGGTCAATTAGTACTTAAGAAGACAAAGTGTTCCAAAACAAAATATCCCTTGCCAGAGGTGGTTCTGGCATGCATGGTACCCGGGGTAAGCTCCTGCTTTTGTTGCCATCAATCTATTAAAATGAGAAACTTAGGTTCTGGGAAGGGATACAATTCCTTAATTTATATTCATTGGTTAATAGTGGAACAGCTGGTAGCAGTTTTCTTACAGCACGAAAGTCCGGGGTTCAGATCCTGACCTGAAGGATTTCTGCGTCAAGTTTGCATGTTCTTCCCGTGTATGCATGGTTTCTCTCTGAATATTCTGACTTTCTCCCACTATCCAAAAGCATGACTGTCAGGTTAATTGTTTTCTTAATTGTCTTTAGGTATGAATCTGTGTAGTGTAGTTGTCTGGTCCCTGCTGTATGCGCCTCTTGCCCTGTGAAACTGGATTTAGGCACCAGATCCCTCACAAGTGGGCATATGTGGATGGCTGCATTATTCAGTGAGAAAAAATTGTGGCACAATTAGTTGCACCACATTTTTTATGACTTCTTGGAACTTTTAATTAGTGATCCATGACTTCTAGTCTCACTGGGGGATAAATATTAAGTGACATAGAGTCCAATTTTTCTTACCTATCTTTAATATGAAAAAGACAAGAGAAATACTTATTTTTTCAGTGTACTTCTGCAAAAACACACAAAAAAATCAATATATAACTAAGCTTTTTATACATATGAACAAGTGGGATAATAAAAAAATTGGAGGGCACTTTAAAACCTCAAGTTCTGTCAGGTAAACCATTCTAGATCTGACTAACATAGCAACTTTGCATTATCATCTAACATGGTTCACCACAAACCTCAGTGCAACTCCAGGAAGCTTTTAGGGTTTCAAATGGGTTGTTGTGAGCATGGGAAACTAAACACTGAGCTTTGTTGAACTGATCCAGAGATTTAATCGAGAAAAATAAAGATGACTTATTATCGAAAACATTTCTTTATATGATGTTTGACACCTTGAACATTGTGTTACGTAATGGTGTGAGATTACACGAAGCCGCTTATTTCAGAGAAAGATGAAGTAGGAATATGAAAGCATGGATATATTCTGATTGCTTGTCTTGCGTAGCCTCACCCAACCCAACAGACCTCTGTCAGCTGCAGAAAACAATTGACCTGCACTACTTTAAAAACTGAATGACAGAGTGTAAAAACACACATTGACTTAAATGGCTTTTAAAATCTTTTCAGCTGATAAACTACAAAAACAAGGCTCAGAGGTTTAAGAAGCACATTTTTGATGGCACAGACTATGCTGATAAATTGGTCAAACAAGAATGTAATGTCAAGAGAGCATTAGCAACCACTGCAATAGCAACTATTTTATATAGATTGGATTACATTTCTGAGGGTCCTTTGGACTTTGGGACACCTTTATTATGCTATGTTGACTTAATCAAAGAAATACTGTAGGTAAACTTGTGTTGCTTTAACCACTGAATGTAGCTAAGATCATCATTGTTAAGAATTTCATTAAACATAAAACAAATGGATCAAGCTATTCTACTTTTTAACTTCAATTTTCACATAAAAATAAGCAATTTTAAATGTTAGTTTCAGAGAGGGCTTTTGAGTTGGGCAATATGGCTCACTGCCATGGGTGGCATGGCATAGAGGATACTACAAGTACACTAGACAAGTTTTATAATGCTTATATCATTTGAGATGCTGGGGAATGAGTGGCTTCTTGTTTTGGACCAAATTAAATGATTGTTCCCATGTTTTTTTCTTTTTTGACTAATTCTGATCTACATTTAAACATCTCGGTCTAAAATATCTAGAAGGTAGAAGGGTCAACCTTGGACTTGATTTCTCTACAGTGAACAAAGATCCTTTAAATCAGTTATCCAAAGATTTATGAAATAAATTCTGTTCAGGATTTTAGGGATCTAAGTGAATGTGAGTGAATGTGAATTGTGAATTGATCTTCAAAATTAGTTTCAGGGTGCTTTAGGTGAAGTAAAGTAACATTGCATTTTAAGAAAACACATAAATTCCATTAAATTAAGAGTCCTTACTTTGTTGTGTGTAATTTTGATAACGATCTATATTTTGCAGGATATGTACTAGTACATTTTGCAACTTTTTTGCTTCCAGTTTTCAAGTGAATTACTCCAAACTTGTTCTCCACTTTTTAGCTAACCCTTGTAAACAGTGGAAAAATACATTCTGCCACATTTACCTGACTCTCAGCATCTTGGCAGGAGGCTTTGCTGGTTGGACTAACACCCTGTTGGGTTTCCTTCTTACCAAGCCTCAGCCGTAAGTGGGTGCCTGAGCCTCTTTGTTGCAGTTTATCAGTTTGTTAAAAATAGAACTACCTAGACTTTGATAGGCTTATAAAAAGGTAAAACAGTTTGTAAAGAATTGAAATTCTTATTAGCTCACCTTGAAGGTGATCGTCAAACTGATTGGGGGCTTTTGATGGTTTATTTTATTCGTTCTTTTTTCAGTGAATGATACAACAAGTAACTTTCTTGTGCACCAGATTTTTAAAAACTAAGTAAAGTGCACAAATGTAGATGTGTTACAGATGTTCTCTATACAGCTGAGGGTCAAAATTACCCACTAATATTTTGATAAATACGATTTTCAGAGACTCACTAAAATATTTTTTCATAGATTATTGACAGGTGCAGATAGATTCATTCTAAAATCTCAATGTCAAACTGCTTTATCCTTTTCAACACCGCCTCAGACATGTTTGGGGTCATAGACCTGTTGGAAGACATAACTTTGTCCATGTTTCAAACATTTGACTCCTCTCATCATTGAAGCCACATAACTCTGTCTTTGTCACCTTTGACTATAAAACTTCTCTGCATAAGAAATTTGGTTTGTTCTGTTGACAGCTACAAACTGAGATTCTGGACCATGCTGGCGCTCCAGCATGGTTAAGAACAACTTGTCCTGAGTTGTTCTTGAACATCACAGCCAATTTCTTTCATCTGGATTTGTTTGGAGGAATCAAGCTGAAGGTTTCAAACACTATGAAACATGGTGGATGTTGGCATCATGCTTAGAGTCTGGTTTGTTGTTAGTGGAACTACTGCATCCCTGGTAGTGAATGGAAAAATTAAGGCAGAGGAGTATCTACAAATAATTCAACTTCACATGAAATCAACATGTAGACGAGAGAAACTTGGAGAGAATTTGTTGTTCCAATGAAGTCAACGATCCTAAACACATGACCACCAGTTTACAAAAGCCTAACCATTTTTGATTATAGGACTGTTTGAATATTCATCCGAAATTATCCCAGGAGCTTGTTGATGGCTGTAAAATGTGTGTTCTTTCTACAATTTTACTGAGGGACAATATTGCTAAGGACCTATGTATTTTTTTGAGCCTGTATGTTAAATTTCCCCCCCATGTAAGAAAATCTGCAATAATTTTTAGTGTGTGCCCCTTTACTTTGTTGTCCTTGTTGCGAAGAATTAGAGTGGTATATTGCATTGTATTGTCAAATCAATAAAAAAAAATCCCAAAATTGAATTTGCATTTAAGTTTATGAGTAATCTCCTGCCCAGTCATCAAGAAACATTCGGGAGGTTGGAAATACAGCAGTCAACGTAAAAGTTTCTCCAGTTCGGTTTCTTTGAAAGAAACTTCATAGTAGAGGTGAGATTAAATCAAAGTTTGGGGCCAGAACCTGACTGTGGTTGACTATCCATGTTTAGTGAACCTGTCATTGATTCGAACATTTCTGTGGTGAAAAAATAACATTTCTGAGACACTTCTGCTACAGCACAGTCTGTATGAACGTAAGACATCTCTGGGATAACGTCACAAATAAAAATGAATGAAAGGCATTGTTAAAGCTAAACTTCTGGAGATTAAATCAGTTTGCAGAATCCCGGAATGCCGATTTCATATCTAACTTTAGAATAAACATCAGCCAGTTACTGAGGCAAACTGGTCCCAACTACACTGCAGTCTTGTGACCATCTCCTGTTATCAGAATAGTGCACACAGTGAATTGGGAACTTGAGTGCTTCAGTTGCCACAGAAACTAAGTCAAAGCTTAGCAGCTCAACTCTGTGAAAACCCTCAACGTGAAACAGCAGAGGCAGCTCTCCTACTTTGCTTTTTATAGTATCTTTATAAATGCATAAATGTGAATTTAAAATCTAATTCTTATCTTGCGATAAAAAAATAACTCTTCTATTTTTATCAACAAAGGTTCTATACTCTCATTGCTGTGGAAAGAAATTGCATTTATTACAGTATTTCTTTGTAATATTATTATTTGTAGGAGAGATAAATTGATACACCGTAAAATAAATTTCACTCCTACCCCTAAATACCTCACTGTTTATCTGAAATAAAACATCCACAGTTTAAATGTTAACTATAACTTCTAAGGAGCTTGCAAAAAGTGCAAAGTAAGGAAAAATCACAAACTTAAGACTCTTAACATTGAAGTTTAGTGCAGTACCCATACACTGCAGCACTCCCATGAAGTTCATAGAAAGAAAGGCAATTCTTGACTTATTCTGATCTTTTTTTTTTATCAGTTTAATACAGTGCCACAAAAGTATTCATACGCTATAACCAATTTCACATTTTGCTAGGTTAAACCACCAGCTTCAGTGTATTATATTGTGATTTTATGTGTTTCATCATCATAAATTTGCACTTAATTATGAAGTGAAAGGAGATTATTACTTTATTTAAATTTTTATGCCAAATAAAATGATGAAAAATGCAGCTTTCAATTGTATCAATCTCTCGGAGTCAATCCTTGCAGAACAACCTTTCACTGCAAACCACAATCTTTAGACATTTAAGTATGGATAATTTTTGCCCACTTTTCTTTGTAAAATAGTAGAATCTTAGTCGTTCTGAGTTGCGCCAAAGGTTTTCAGTTGGATTTAGGTCAGATCACCTGAATGAGCTCAAGCCCTTGTATTGCAGCTCTGGCAGTATGTTTCCAGTTGTTGTCCTGTCTTACTTGATGGTGTACCTCTATTCAAGTCTTTTGCAGCCTCCAAAGAGGTTTTCTTCCAGGATTTTCATGTGGTCTAGCAGCCATCTTTCCATCAACTCTCACTTTTTTTTACCTGCCTTGCTGTTGAGAAAAAATGCTGACAGCGTTATGCTGCCAAAACCATGTTTCGTGGTGTGGACTGTATGTTCATGGTTCATATTCAATGTAATAGCATTATGCATGAAACCAATTTTCAATCTCAGTTGGCCTTCCTCCACGTTTGTTGACTTTTCTAAATGGGTGTTAAGACTTTAATTTCTTATGCTTTTTTCTTTGAACGTTGGTTTCTTGCCACTCTGAATGATGCTATGTGAAGGGCGATCCTAACAGTTTTCTTGTCCCTAAAGTCACTCGTTTGAGCTGCTGTGCCTCTAGAGTTACCACAAGCCTTTTTAGTTCATCTTTGATAACATTAGTGGACTGGTAGGTGCCATGGTTTTCATTTCTGAATAATCTTTGAGGTCTGATCGAAGATTGAGATATTGTTTTTTAAGCTGATCTAGCTTTAGACTTCATCTTTAGCCATGGCCTCTCTGCTGTATTCCTTGACCTTCATGATCCTGATTGTTCATCAATCTTCTCTGAGAGACTTCTGAGGCCTTCACTGAATAGACCTCAGATTTATGCTGAGATATTTCACACAGGCACACTCTACTGATTATGTGACTTTGGAAGGCAGTTGGTTGCTGTTGGTTTTATTTAGGGGCATCAAAGTCAAGGGGTTTAAATGTAAACAATAACTAGGTGTAAAGCACCTGTGCTGCTGTTTGAAAGACTCTAGTCTTTCAAACAGAAAGACTAGGGTCTTTCTGGACTATATATATTTATATAATATATATATATATATATATA
>CAEFZY010078259.1:0-14304 GCA_903066815.1 Brachyrhaphis roseni
CTTCTTCTTCTTCTTCTTCTTCTTCTTCTTCTTCTTCTTCTTCTTCTTCTTCTTCTTCTTCTTCTTCTTCTTCTTCTCCTTCTCCTGTGATGTGAAAAACAGTGTTTCCATTGCAGTTTTCCAAGATAAACAAACTCACCTCATCCTAATGCCAAAACGTTTTCTCGACAAGCAATTTTTTATTTTTTTTAAATTGCCGTGTTTCCATTGAGCAAATTTATTTTCAAAATGTCAACTTGCTCAAACTTGCTGGATGTGGGTTGTCTGGTCCAGGTCTGATCAGATGTTCCTACAGACCCCACACATCCTGGACACAAACTGTTCAGTGTTTTACCTTCAGAGCACAGCTGCAGCAGTGACACTTTCTGCCTCGTTCCGTCACCCCGACTAACACTCGAGAGTAAAATTGTGTTGATTTTGCCTTTCTGGATTTTGTTCAAAAATCTCCTCATGATCAGACATGACGCTCCGTTGTGTGGAGACTGAAGTAAAAATGTTTCCCTCCTGCAGGTGGCAGGCGCTGCTGTCTGTGGACGACATGGTGGAGAAGCTGGTGAAGAAACTGGAGAGTATAAACGAGCTGAACAACACCTACATCTTCTACACCTCAGATAACGGCTACCACACAGGTCTGCTCCGGCGAACCCCTGAGAGTGTCCTCAAGTTTCATTTAGCATCTTTTAAAAAAGACGTTTGTGTCTCGTGAGATTTTAGTTTGTTATTTTCAAAGAAACGTGCACGTCCCGTTACAGAAACTACAGTTTGAAGCTGCGACCGATGTTCGTCTTTTCAACTATTTATTTTTTAAAATAAATAAGTAAGCAGCTTCACGTTGTGTTCATACTTGAGTTTAATTCTTCTGTCCGATCTGTCCAGGTCAGTTCTCTCTGCCCATCGATAAGAGGCAGCTGTATGAGTTTGACATCAGAACGCCGCTGCTGGTCCGTGGCCCTGGCATCAAACCAAACCAGATGATAAAGGTCACAACCGTCTTCCACCAACGCTGATTTTCAACTCTTTTTCATATGGGTTATTGTAACATTCCAGTTTTAATGTTTTTTTTTTATTTCTCCCTTTCAGGCTCCGGTGCTGAACATCGACCTCGCCTCCACCTTCCTTGACATTTCTGGCGTCAACCTGTCCACCGTCAACGTGGACGGACAGTCTTTCCTCGATCAGATGGTTGGCTGCTTCGTTTCGCTCACTGACATGTTTTCCTTTCGTTATTCCGAGTCCACCTTAAATCTTGACCGAGGTTTCTGTTCAGGCCCCGTCGCTGCGGAACGGCACGGCGCGACCGTTCTTCCTCATTGAATACACCGGAGAGGGGAATCCAACCAAGGACCCGACCTGCCCGAAGCTCGGCCCCGGAGTGTCTGTAAGCAAATGCTGACGTCTTCAAAACGGAAACGTTAGAGATTTGCTCTTTGTTACAACATCACCGATCTAAAGGCCAGGATCCGTACGCACAGAGATCCTTATGGTCTCAAATCTGGTTCAGATTTATAGGCGAACTTTCACTTAGCCTAGAAAGTCTGGTCGGTTTGAAGAAGTGTGAATGTAATGTTACGTCATCTAGTCGATGTTAACGTGGACGCTCAGCTGTCAGCAGTTCACCGCCTGTGTAAACTTGTTTGATCTGGCAAAGCGACCAACATAAAATGGGGAAGTAAAGAAAACCAAAACGGGAGCAGAACCTGCTGTTGCCACGGCGCTGTCCGTCTCTTGTCTGTCGGTTTTCCCCGTTTTCCCTGCTTAAGACGCTTTCAGCCTCTTAGAAAGATCCTCCTGAATGCGCTGAGTATTTTGTCTCAGGTGCTTTGTGAACACATTTCATCTCACGGAGGGGAAATTCAGCGCAGCTGGTCTGGTGGGAGGAAAAAAACCAACGTGTGGCCGCGACCATAACTTTAACTCAAACCCACGACTTGTTCGATTAAGTTGTTCCCATGAGATACTGAGCCATGTCCACAAATTAAACAAGTTGTTCCCATGTGTTCAGTCTGGAGCACAAATTTTTATGAGCTCCGTAAAATTCTAAGAACTTTATAATTTAAAAAATCCTACAATTTTCACTAGAACTGTTTCCAGTCTTAGGATCCTTTGTGTATTTATATTTCTATGTTTTAAATAGTCAATCCTGGATGCTGGAGTTTACGAGGAATAAATTCCAGGTAAAATGATGAGTAAAATCTTTGTAAATGATTCTTTTGTTCAGTAAGACTGTATTCTAAACACTCACTGAACCTCTGAGCTTTTTCTAAACATGTTTAAAACCTCATAGTTATTCTAGGACCACTGATTAAAGTTACCACAGGACGTGTGTGGTGTATATTAATGGGATTTTCTGTTTGAGCCCAACACAATGTAACGCGTAATTAGGAAGGGGAAGAGAAGTGTTTTCAACAGTTCACTTCAGATGGAAATCTGTTGTCACTTTGCATTCCAAATGTGTGCATATCAAAGGAACTTGAACTCTTTTTCCAGCAATGTTTCCCGGACTGCGTGTGTGAGGACGCCTTCAACAACACGTATGCCTGTGTGCGGACGCTCGACGGCAAGCAGGACCTGCAGTACTGCGAGTTTGCGGACAGCGAGGTAACGACGACTTGGACCTTGGACCGGTGTATGTGAGCAGAGGCGGCGTTTAAACCTGTTTGGTGTCTGCAGTCTTTTGTAGAAGTGTACAACATGACTTCAGACCCACACCAGCTGGAGAACATCGTGAAGAAGGTGGATCCGTCAATCCTGCAGGACATGAACCAGCGGCTCATAAAGCTGCAGTCCTGCATGGGGGACAGCTGCCGTAACATCAAGTAGAGAGGAAGAGGAAGACGACGGCGACGAGCGTCCTGCAACGGTCAGAGGGAAACACCGAGCGCTCTGATGCTTCCGGACAGGTAGACAGACATTTTGATTGGTTTACAGAGGAAATAAAAGAGCCCCGGCTGAAGTCCATTCATAATTGCGTCAGTTTCAGGCTCCTGCTGCTGTTCACTTTTGATATTTCTGGATGCCACAGTTCAGAGGAGAACACTGGTTTTCTTTTAGGTCTGTACTTAGAGCTGATGGGAATGGTTCACTCTAATAGTTCTTAAAAATCTTTTGAGTTTTTGAGTAGTGAAACTCCTGTCGTCAGTATTCCATCTCGGAAAGCTGGGGTCATCCAATATGGCCGCCATGCACATGAAACACAAACAAGTTGCAGTATTCACTGGTTTATTTATCAGACGGTGTCTAGATAAAAAAGTGACACATTTTGTCCTGTTGCTCTTTGTCAACTTAACTCTAAAGTGTCCAAATGCATAAAATGCTAATAAGTACATTGCTGTTGGTGTTTCTGGCTAATTGCTTACTCCAGTTGTTTTACTAAGTTAGCTCACTTAGTAAAACAACTGGCTAGTTCTGCTGGATTTTCTGACCTTTAAAGCAAACCTACCATTAGCTTAGCAACAGCTAGCCTAGCTAAGAGCAGCTGAAAGAACAAAATTAAAAATTATATATTGTTCTGCTGCTCAAAAGCAACAACCTACATGACAAACAGTTGCTAGGTTTTACATTCAGCCACAGTAAAAAAAGCTTTAATTAGCGCTTGACAAATCAAAATGTCTGCCTCCTTTCTAAGCGGTGCATGTTCATCTCGTCTTTTAAAGCACATTTATTTTATTTTTTTTAAATCCATGCCGTGACATTGTGCATCGTATGAAACGCACTATGAAGTTCAACTTTCTAAATGTTTGATTCAATCAATCAATCAATTACTTTATTTTGGTAAATTGTCCACATCAAACACAGAAAACAACAACAACAAAAAAAATTAAGACAGAAACATAAGAAGCTGTTAGACATAACGATTTGTTTCTGATGGTGACGTCCAGCCAAAGCCGTTCTGTCGTCTGTCTTTCTGTTGAACTAAATGAAACTTTAGGGTTGTTGTTTTTTTTTGTTTTTTTGGGTCTGATGTCTCCCACTCCATGCAGCAACCACCGTTAGACAGTTGATGCATGTTTGTCACCCAGGTGTAGCATCACTCCATATTTAACTCATCTGTTTTCATGCAGATCATTTTATATCATTTATTCTCTGCAGCACTTTGAGAAAAAGAAATGAAAAGAGAGTTTGCCTGGAGTCGGACGCTCAGTCCTGTCTTGTGCCTTGAGATGTGAAAAATTGACATTTTATACTAAAGTTTGATGTGATTTTATTTTTATTTTTTTGATTATCCATGTTGTGTTTTAGAGGTGAAGGATGCTCTCTGTTCCTGAATGTCTACTCTGATTTCTGAATAACTGGAAAGGGATTTTTTTTTTTACCTTTTAATCTTGTGTGCCTTTTTGTTTTTGCACAGAATATGTGTAAATTGCCTTAAATGTGAATGGATTTACACTGTGATGATTATTAAAATAAAGATTATTTCACTATGATCATGGGAGTATTTCCTTTACTGTCACTGTTGGCTCTTCAGTTTGACTCATTTTTGTTGAGTTAACCCAACATTGGGTTTTATTCCTGTATGAAATACTTTGAATTTGGTGGGGAAAAAAATTGCTACGCATTATTACATCAGTTTGCTTTTTGGCCTTCAAATCAACACAAAGAGAGACATTTTAAGTTTGTAGAATCAGTTGTCATGGGCGTGTTCGATATATTTTAACTCAACAGTTTCAGACTATTTGATTAATCCTAGCTCCGCCCACTGAGTTTAATGGGTGAAGATTACAGTTTAAACTAATTCTCGATGTGCTTCATTTAACATGACATTTATTAAATCATTAATATGTCTACTTGTAAAATGAAATCAATCAATCAACATTTAGCTTAGCTCAAATTAATTCTACGTTAAATTATTGCTATTTCCAGAGACATTTAAATCATTTTAGGAGTTATTTATTGTAATGTGGCAGTCTTCACTCTCCATAATGTTCTGGTCGTTAAATTTTTTTTTTTTTTTTAGAAAATTCCTTTCAACGCAAAAGTAATATTTAATGTTGCCAAATTATGAGAGGAATCCAAATTTACACTACAAAAACACGTAAAGTTGAACATGTTTACTTGGACAGTTATTTGTGCTATTGATTATAAATTCAGCTTGAATGAAAAATAAAAAAATCTAAGATTTAATTTTATTTGAAGGAATTATTTAGCTAAAGCTTTCTTGCAGTGAATTCAGATGAATCTTCTGGCTTTATACAATAATCTTAAAAAGTTGTCAGCAACATAAACTAGTTAAATAATGAGTTTCTGCCAATTTTGAGCATAAAAGGTCACATTATTTAAAGACTACTTTAAAACCTGGATTTTATTGTTACTTTCATCTGTTCATATTCTATGTCTATTCAATATAGCAGCAGCTCACATGTTTACATCTCCATTCATTTCTAACAATCTATACAGCATTTAAATGCACAAATTTGCATAAACTGTACAAAATGCAATATATCATCTCAGTCTGGACATTTTTGATTTCATCCAGATGCCATAAAAACAGGGTTTATGCCCCAGCTACAAATTAAAAAATACAAAAGACATATCAATACATCATTGGGACAGTTTTGTCCAATGCTCCTTTCTTCAACGTTTTTATTTTAAGATGACCCAAAGACAACATGCTCGTTCTGTCAGACGTACTTGTACACAGCTTTTTCCTGCAGCGTCTGAATCTCTAACTTCACCGGACATTTATAAAAGTGGGACAGCAGCGACTCTGAATACCCAATGAAAAAGTAAAACTTCTGAGGCGGCATCTTCTGCAGCATCAGCGCGCACACGACAAGCACGTTTCCCCGGCGCTTGATCACCACCTCGTTGGCCAGGCAACCATGGAAGGTCCCGAACATGAACTTCCGGATGAAGACGTCCTCCACGGTCCGCTCCGCCGCACCCTGCTCTCCCTTCAGGTTACCTGCAAGAGCCAAATATACGAGATCAGCATAAAGAAAAAGTGCTATATTGTGCTAAGCTAACGCTATAAAGCAACGTATGGATGGAAGGAACTCTGTTTTTTTTATTTGGCTCCTAAACTGTTTATAAACTGTTTATATTTGGTGGCTTACCTTAAATTTTTACCTGCACCAAATTAAATGTGTAAATGTTTGAAAATTAAAAATGACATGCAAATATTTTAAAAAGCTGATAGGTTTGACTGTTTAGCAATAACTAATTGAGATTATCGACACCTTGTATAGATTTATTTATTAAACTATCTAAAATAGGAGTTTATGATTCCAATAATTAATATCTGTCTGCAGGGGGTCACTTGGAGCTATTTTTTAATCTGTCACATTTCATATAAGTCAACCATCTCGACAGGACAAGAAAGAAAATAAATGATATCAAAGTTTTCATAAGATAAAACAACATTAAATCAAATCATATATGAGATATTTGCTCATTTTATGGCTATTTGTCTCCATAAGTGCTGAAAACAATTAACTATCAAGACCATAAACTGATAAAATATAATTTTATAACCTGGAAACTAAATGGAAGGAGGAAGAGACCTAATGGTAACGTGAGATTTGAAAATGGGCTTTGAATCGGACAAAAGACGCCATTTCAGGAAAACAATGTGGCAGAACTGATGTTAATATGCATCTCAGTACATTTAGTTGGTGGATTTGTGCTGTGAAGCAAAGTTTGGCCTTTCTTTGGTTGTGCTTACTGGCGTGCTGAGACAGCCATCCTTTGCGGTGAGCGATCTGATGAGGATGAAGCGCTTGCTCGTACATCAGCGGCTTGTCTCCTTTGCCAATCCGGATCCGAGCCGCTCGGTTCTACGAAACGTCAGGAGAGGGAGATGAGACGGAAAACAGAAAATGTTTAAAGAGTTATATCAGCACAACCTCCTTTAGTGGACACGCTTTAGTCACAACCGATGAGAAAAACAAGAAATGACCATGTACTGAGTTGTAGAAAACATAACCCAGTTGGTTTTTTAACAAAAGCATTTTCACTATGACTGCAAAAAATTGTGTGCATTTTTTTTTAAAACAAACAGAACAAAAAAGTTATAATATCTTTCAACAGCTTAAAAGGAACCTAAAGCAACAGGATGCATGTTTACCTTGCAGCACACGGCTGTTGCATGGAAGCTTCTGCTTTCGAAGGAATTGTACAGCGCACTAGATTGGACCAAAGCAGTCTGAAAAAAAATGGAAGAACATCATGAAGACCAAACCAAAGTCCAAGATGAGTCTAGACTGATTAGATGATGTTTGTAGGAAGTTTCAGGAAACAAAATCACATTCAGAGTAAACAACAAATAAATCCCACTCTTTATATTTATTATTCTTTTAATTACATCATCCAGACAAACTAAAGACTTGTCTATTTAATGTAATATAATATATAATGGTCTTAGTTTAAAACAAACTGTAAGGGAAGTTTTTAACCACAAAGAAAATTATTTACTTATATACTGTACTAAATTGGATAACTGACATGATTAGTCATTTTACAGTGATTATTATTATTAGGGATATTTACTTTACAGAAGCATACAGATTTATTTAATTATTCGTTCATTCATTCGCTATTTTATTTTTATTTCAATGGTTAAGGACAGAAAAAAACAGATATCCTTTTTTCTATTTCGGAAAAAAAAGATGTACTCAAAAGCTAAAGACATTTTTCACAATAAAGTTATAAAGCTCTGAGGTAACACAGAGTTTAGGTGAGCACACATTAAACATACTAAAAGGTAATTGTCAACAGAAATAATGTTTAAATATTCAAAATATTTCGCTTCCAATCATTTTCCTACCAGCAGCCTCGCGCTCCCTGTGAAACTCAAGGACGCCGCCATGTTTCCCTCCCGTTAAAATGTGAACAAAACGTCAACTAAAGGGAAATAAATTGTTTCCTCACTCCGGAACAGTTACTAAGATATGGTAGAATCGGGTTTTCAGACGCTGCGATTATTACAGCTTGTGAAAGATTCCCTACATATTCATTCTTGCTGAAAGCTGCATTGCCAATCCGGAGCTGGAACTGGAATTCAGGCGGTGGTTATAGGTTTCCACCGGACCCATGGTAGCATGTACCAACCGGAAATGCAAAAATAAAGCAGGTTAAAAATTGTTACCAAAGTAGGAATTTTTAGTAACAGTAAAAATAAAACATAGAGAAATATAATTTACGAGGTTTAACAGTTTTTTTTTCTCAAAAATATGTTTTGCTATTGATGAAAATAAAATAAACAGAAAAATTTGTCGTTACTTTTTATGTCTGTTGCAATATTCATTTACTGTTTGTTATTACTATGTTGATTTTATTGTTTCCATTTATACTGTTGGATGTTCCCGGCATAAATTAAAACATAAGAAATTGATCTCACCAACTGCATTTGAACTGCACTGAACAAGTAATCAGTTTAATTGTTTTTAAATACATGTTTGTCCAATTGTAGTTTTAACTTTATTTAAAATTCACCCAATCCATAGCCATTTGGGAAAGTATCAAAATTAATGCCTGAAGTGTACCTACATAGGGCACAGATGAAGCAAAAACGCACCATAATATTTATGAGTCAACTACAGAAAATATGAACTACTTATAAATATTATTAATTTAAGTAAATGAGCAAAAATAAATACGAAAAATTCTTTTTTCATATGATTGTGTCCAATCATAGTTTTCTATGACTGGACACAACTAAATACAACTAAACTCATGCAAAATATTAAAAATCTTAATATTTTCTCTAGTTGACTCATAAATATGATGGTGCGTTTTTGCTTCATCTGTGCCCTATACACAACGTGTATTTGATATTTTCAATATTTTGCATTGATCCGGCCAACTACAGATTAGACTTGCTGCTTTTCACACAACTTATTTAAGACGTATCAGTTGTAACTGATCCAACTGTCTTCAATCTAACAGTATCAGTGAGGAAAAACAAAGAAAATGTCCAAATCCTGGCAGCAATCGCTCTAGCAGCTCATAGAGAATAGTGGACTTTTATTTTGAAACCCAATAACCGGAACAAGGTGTATTGTTCTGGAAAGAGGAAAACATTCGTAAAGAAAGCTCAACTCGTCCTGCTTATTCTCAAACTTGTGTGTCCTGACGGTGTTCGGCTGTCGGACCGAATAGTCCTCAGGTTTGTTGACGGACGGAACCATTAGACGGTGGGATGGCGTCGCCGCTGGAGATGACGGAGATGTACGACAACGCGCTGCTGGGGATCCTGCAGCACGTTGGGAACATTCAGGACTTTCTGCAGATCTACTTTGGCTTTTTGTACCGAAAGACGGACTTTTACCGGCTGCTGTCTGGTCCTAACGACAGGATGGGCTTCTCCCCAGGAGTGGCGGAGAAGATGGTGCTCAAGGTGAGTTTTTGAGTTGGGGTGCAGAGGAGTCATGGCAACAGCCACCTGGAAAACTGTCATTTAATCTGAATTTCACGCCTTTGAACCCAAATTACATCCTGTAATTTAAAAAAAAAAGCATTGATTGTGAAAACATATGCAAGCAATTCACATTTTAGACAAATTAATAAGGAAGAAACATTAATGAATAATATTTACAGGTAAATGTTTATTTATTTAAACTGTACTTACTGGCCGAGTCAGTCCTTTAGCTTGAATAATTATTATATTTTTTTTTACACTTTGTGATTTTACATATTTATTTATTCAATTTCAGTTCACATCTCGCTTCACAGACATGTTGGAGTTTCTCCCATTCACCTGGATTTCTCTCCTGTAGAGTTTCTACCTGACCAATCAGTGAACAGAAGAACTTGTGACTACCGACGTGTCGGTCGCGAACGATCCGGCTCTTTGAAGTGAACGATTGGAACCGGCTCCACAATGGGAGCCGTTTTAGGATCCTATTTGGGAGCCGGGTTTTTTTTCTACAGTATTAGGGTGACCAAACGTCCGTATTTCCCGGGACATGTCCGTATTTCACGTCCTGTCCTGGGCATCCCCGGGTTTATGGGGAGCCGTTTGGGAGCCAACAGAGCTGGATCTCCACACTAAAAAGAGCCATTAAAGCCGCATCTCGAAAAGGAGCCGAAAATCCCATCACTACTTGTGAACGACGCTGTTGTAGAATTGCAGTCTGCCTGTAATTTTAGCGATGGCAGCAGAGTGAGTGGAGGAAGCCATTCAGACCATATTGGCCACACTTCTAAATATGGAATTAACATGATCACCTTGTTCACTTTTCTCTTTGTTTGTAGCACAGATAATTAGGATTTGATGCAATAGACTAATAAAAAGTAGTGCATAATTGTGAAGTGAAATGATTAAACATATACATCTATATCTATCTCTCATTTCCAAACACTTTCTCCTGACAGTGTATCACTGACTCTGCGTTTTGCAGAAGCTTCATCACAATTTTTACTTTTAATCGGGCCAAACGCTCTGATTTTTCATCCTCTCCAGACATTTGGGTTGTTCGAGAAGCTGGCCGAACATGACAGAGAGCGAGCGCTGAGCGAGCAGCGAAAGAGGGAGGCGAGCTCGCGTGCTCCTCCTGCCGCCCAGGAGGTGGAGGTGTCCTCTGAGCTCTGCCAGGCCGCCGAGGAGAGGAGCGGCGCGGAGCCGGCGCGGACTGATAGCGCTTCCTCTGACGCGGGCCAAGTTTCCGCTCCTGCAGCCTCGGAAGATTCTGGGAGATCGCAAGCTGCTAGCAGCGGACCAGGAGGTGAGGAAGGACAGGCAGCGGGGAAGCGTACAGCAGCAGGAGGAGCAGAAGAAGAAGACAGGTGAGTGCCCCACCATGTTCAGGCTCTGGGATCCCCAACCTTTTCCATGCCATGGACCCATAAAGAACTTTCAAACCGTTTGAAAACCCACAGACAATGCAACAATGTTGTAATATGTAATGTTGCACAGCAGAATGACACAAATGGTAAAATATTAATTTTTCTATAAATATTAAAAAGATAATAATTTACTAATGCGACTGGTTTTGTAATCTCACGTTCTACAACAAGGCCAAATAAACTCTAAAGGAATGTTAAAGCTAAATCTAACAGAGCTTGACTTTGTTTAATTGTCTTACGTTGCCCTCAAGTGGTAGCAACATGCTATAACAGATAAAAATGCCTTTTGAGGAAGGAGGACAAAATGTGTTCAAAGGTTCTAAAGTGAAGCAAAGTCATTTCGAGTGAATCATTCGAAAATGACTTTTGCCTGTGCTTGCATTTTAAATAAGTAAATTTTAAAAAAATCCTTTTTTGTGCATTACTTTGTTTCAGACCTCAGAATGAGTTCCAGTCCAACCCGGACAGTTACAACGGAGCCGTGCGGGAAAACTACAGCTGGTCCCAGGACTACACCGACGTGGAGGTCCGAGTGTTCGTCCCCAAGACGGTGGTGAAGGGCAGACAGGTGAGCTGGGTTCATTCCACCTCCTGACATGTCTGGACTCTTCTGTCATGGCGCTAACCGCTGCCCACGACCGTCCCTCAGGTCAGCGTTAGCCTGCAGAGCGGCGGCCTGCGAGTGAGCGTGAGGGACGGAGCGGAGGAGAGAACGTTGATGGAGGGAGAGTTCACGCACAAGATCAACACCGAAGACTCTCTGTGGAGTCTGGAGCCTGGGAAGTGCGTGCTGGTGAGTACGGCGTTCACAAGAGTCTGACGCCGCTGAACGTTAGTAACCCAGGCAGGCGTACCCCGCGCAGCTTTCTCTCAACAAGACGTCCGAGGTCTGGTGGAACGCGGTGCTGAAAGGCGAAAAGGAGATCGACATCAACCAGATCAACCGCGAGCGCTCCATGGCAACGGTCGACGAGGAAGAGCACGCCGTTCTGGACAGGCTGACGTTCGACTATCACCAGAAGCAGCAGGGGAAACCACAGAGTCACGAAATGGTGAGGAGCATCAACACATGTTGTAACTGCGGCGTATCCATTAACCATCGCCTTGTGCAAATTGAAATTACAAAAATACATTTCCTAAATGGTAATGCGCCAATTAAAAAAAAAAAAATTCAAGGTTTTTTAATAAAAAAGTTTTGCGCTGGGATGGTGTTTTTTTTGGGGGGCGTATCAAAATAGATGTATTTCATAAAACTGCAATGGAAACATTTTTCTGATATCACGTGAGTCACATGATCAGCAGCTGATTTTACTACTGGTGAAAATGACAAAGAAGACTACAGGAAGTAGCAGGAAGATGATGCCGTGTTTTTGTTTGTGTCGGACAATGTGCAGCTGCCTCCACCAGTTCTCTCAGCATCAGTTCATATAAACCTTGTGTGTCATTGTAACATGTTGTTGAACAGATAAAGCGGACCTTCACCTCAACTCTGTCTAAAACCAAATCATGAAGTGATTTTGAACTCATCAGGTGTTCAGGGTAACATCTGCTTGTCTTTTGGCTCCTAGAAAGTGCATGAGATGCTGAAGAAGGGCTGGGACGCAGAGGGCTCACCTTTCAGGGGCCAGGAGTTCGACCCGTCCATGTTCGACATCCCGCCCAGCGCCGTGCAGTTCTGAGAGGCGACTCGAACCGGGCCAAAGACGAACCGACTCACTTTTATCTACAGGACGGTCAGACGGCGCACAGACAGGATCATCAAATAAGACGGGTGGAAGGAGAATAATGACAGAGGCGCGTCCTGATGGCAAACAC
Organism: Brachyrhaphis roseni; assembly: GCA_903066815.1. Taxonomy (NCBI): domain Eukaryota; kingdom Metazoa; phylum Chordata; class Actinopteri; order Cyprinodontiformes; family Poeciliidae; genus Brachyrhaphis; species Brachyrhaphis roseni. The sequence continues at coordinate 12,598 of CAEFZY010078259.1, forward strand.
CAGGTTGATGTTTGGCAGAATGAACGGCTTTCTTTGTTCGGTTATTTATTTATTGAGATCCGTTGTGCCTATTTCTTTGTTTTCTGATTTTATTTTGTGGAACCAGTTCCCCCTGTTGGTAAAAATTTGTACAGCAGGTTTCCTGCTAAAGTCTCAACCAAAGTTTTGGGAGATTGACCCAGTCCTGCTGCAAATATCTGCTTTTATCAGTGGAGCCAATGCTGGAAAATGTCATAGAGATAAAGGTTTTTTTTCCCACCAATTCATCAATTTCTGTCTAATTTTAAAAGTCAAACAAAGACAAAGAGCCGCCAACAACATTACACTGACAGACGTTTCAGCAAAGGATGACCTGATGGGATGATTGTTCGGGTTAGTGCTTTTCAAATGATTTGTTGAATAAAAACATGTTAAATATATATTTTTAAAAAAAAACCTCCTTAAATCTTGACATTTTATTTTTTAGTTTTCAATTTAAAAAATAGAGAAGATTTTAATGAAGTTTCCAGAGGTCACCAAAGATCAGTCCTCTGCTAATTAATAAAATCAAATGAAACAGATATAACTCAATAATTGTTTGTGCAGCATGAGATTTTTGTGGCACATTTGGCACCAAATTTATTTGATGTTGTTCATGTGCAGCTGAGGGTTTGTTGACATTTGATGACCTCTGGAAACTTTCACTAACAGATTTGAGTTTAGCGGGAAGAAAACGTCAAACTTCACCCAGGAGCCGAAGAGCAGGGGCTTCTGAAAGCTGGGGATTTATTAAAGAGACAGATACCAGTTTGCGATTTTTGATAGAGCATTTTCATAACAACCATGTAACAACAACAACAACAGTTGTTTGTGCTATAAAATGGCGCCACGTGGAAAATACACAACACTTCAAACTGACATAATGAAGCAGGAAGTTCCTGGAGAACCTGAAGGTTCTATAAAAATATTTCTCCCCTGCATCAGCCTCACCGCAGTGATGTGAAATCACCCTCATGTAGAGAGTTCTGGATTCAGCTCCTGGTGATCAAATGAAACATTTAACCAGATCAGTTCCTCACCCCCCGCCCCCCCCTTCCTCTCCTCTCCGTGGTTTTCACGCGTTCCCCTCGTGTTTTCTCTTTCTTTCCTCCCTCTCCGGAGGATCACGTCATGTAGTGAAGCGTCTCCTCCTGGCATTTAAAGCGTCCGCGCTGCTGCTCGCCTTTGCGGAGCGCAGAGAGCCGGGCACCGTGAGAGCGCACTGGGCTGCAGCTCAAACCACTCAGCCGTCCGGAGCGCCGCGGTGGGCGGAGACTGAAGCCCCCCACCCCCTCCACCCAGCCACCCAAAAAAGAAGAAGGAAAAAAAAAAAAGGTCCGCAGCCACAGCATTTCGGGACTCCCCTCCCTCACACACACTTACACTTACACACGCACACATACACACACACACACACAAGCATCCAGTCCGTCCGAGGAGCAGGGCATCATGGCCACCACCACTTGTACGCGCTTTACAGATGAGTACCAGCTCTACGAGGAGCTCGGCAAGTAAGTCCGCGTTCGGGTCGTTGTGTGTCCTGCATGCCTGCATGACCCCTGTCCTGGCCGCGGCGTGAGGCATGGAGGTCTGGAGAGCCCCCCCCCCCCCCCCCCACCCCCGCCCCCCCCCCCTCCCCTCCCCCCCCCCCCTTCCCTGTCGCGCCCACACCGCCCTCCCCCGCCCCCC
>CAEFZY010078264.1:0-18729 GCA_903066815.1 Brachyrhaphis roseni
TTCTACCCTGGTCATTTTCATCATTAAATACATCTTCTACTGCTAATCTGGGTCTCAAAGCGTCTGCCTCACCACCACCTCACCACCAATTCCTGACATCTTTAGCATTTTTGTCCCACTTCAGGATTATATGTGTAGGTCTGTCATCGAAACACTGGTATTTATGGATGTCACATGATAGAGTGACAAGGTTCAATGGGATTTGAAGACGCTTTACAAGGTACTGTAAGTGCTGTACGAAACCCAAAGAGCAAATAGAGCAAATAGGTCAGAAAAAAAACACATCACAGAACATCACATGAAACATGTACATAATTTATTTCAATTAAAATGTTACATCACAAACTTATTTTTTCTTTTTAAATAAATACCACAGGGAACCACATACTGTAACAAGCTCCAAGACCTGAACAAACTGACAAGGAAATTGTGCGAAAATACCTTGCAAACATTTAGTAAACATTCCACTGAGTGATTGTATTCTCACTCTGACCACTTTAAAAAAAAATGAAAAAAGTTCACATATAACAGGTTTGCTCTTTTATATGTTTTATACAGAAAATTCACAATTCTATAATTTCTCGTGACATTTTTTTTTTTTAATTATTTAAAAGTAGAAACATTATAGTACATGCCAATGGGAACACTTGTTTTTTTTTGTGACCTGAAATATGTTTTAACATATTTAAAAGTGCTATACAGTGCTGCTCTAGACTGGGAAATGACTTTTCTTAAATCATAATTGGAATTCTTGTTGAACAAAGGGACTTATTCATTGAAAATAAACGTGATTCCTTGAGGATAACATTTGAGTTACCCCACCTACACTTGGACCACACTAAGATGTCAATCTATCATACACACTGTAGTCTATTACATTGAAATATGCTGGATATTAACTCCCAAGGCCAAACGGTAATACAAACTGTAAGACTGGTCTGACCTGTAACCCGTAATCCTTTCAAAACGGAATCTTTTTGTCTTAGCCGAGCCGGTGTAGGTGCATCGGCGGGTAATCGGAGACAGGTCACTGGCAGGGGGAACTGAATGTGCGTCGTTAGCATGATATAAAACAGCAGCTGTGCTTGGAATATTGTAGTGTCACCTCATTATTCAAGACTCATTGCACATAACAGTGCTGCATCCTCAAGCACCGAGGATGTGAAGGCATGAATTACATTCCTTATTATACGGGAGTATCGATAAAACAGTAACCATTTGTAATTGAGAAACGGCTGAGGTGCAAAGATAGGCCACTGCCAGGAGGGAGCAGTGTGGAATTTTAGCTGAAAGCCCACAGAGCTCGGGCTGAAACAGGTTCGCTTACAAAGCGAGCTAGCAGGAATCCACAAATAAGACACCACGAATATATAACAGACATGCAAACAATCACTTGCACAGTGCTTCCAAAGATTGCATGTCTAGGACAATAAGAAAGCAGGACTCTCTAATAACTTAGTGCCAGACCATGATCAAAGTATCAAGACTTAAAAAACAACAACATCAACAAAAAGAATCATCTTTAAGACTTGGTCTAATACTTTGAGCAGATTTGTGATTTCAGCATGCCTTACAGTGAAATGTTGGGAAAGTTTTCCTCAAGAACCTGTGTCCTGACATTCAACCCCTGCATTTATTTAGCTGTAAATCTGCACAGAAAAAGAAAATAAAAGAAGACCAAGAAAAGGATCCACGCTCTGGAAAGTTTGTTTTTCACATGGCACACGCTGACGTACAACGACTGCGTAGTTATGTCATCGACCAGGGATCGGTGATAAGAGCGCTGACCGAACCTTGCGATACAGTACATAAAGATTTCCTCCGAAGGAACAAAGTTCAATGTCTTTGACAGAGTCAGCTGATCCAACTCCACACAGAGGCTGGACTACATGCACTAAAAGATCGGTCGCTAATACTGATTTAGACTGGCTGAGAATCCCGGCTCCTCTTCCCCATCTTCAGAAGCTAACTTTAGCCTAACTGACCTGGGAAAAGATTTAAGATAGACCTCTGCTATCTCTATCTAGCCTAATGATCTGTGAAGCGATTTAATCTGAAGGAAAGAAGATGAAATCCTAAATTAAGATCCTTTTTTCTAAGTGCTTCATGTCCATTAAACCTAACATAAGTCAAGAGAAAACGTAAGAAAACACTCTTAAGACATATATTATTTGAGGATGGCATTTTGGATATAATCCTAACCTGCAAACTAGAATCCCCAACAGTTCATTTTTATCCATCTGGGAGGGTGGATGCAGAATCATCTAATTGTCAAACTAAGCAACAAAGATAATGTGTTTATTCATGTCTACTGGTGCTGGGCTCAGTTGAATTGAGGCATTTCCTGGGGACTGCACATCTAGAGCCGTTGAGAGAAGACTGACAGAAACTGACCGAAACAACTGGAGCAGCTGAGACGCGGCTCTGTGGACCCCCGAATGCCTTTCCATTGATTTCAGACGTAAACACACATCCTCGCACACTGAGAACAATCTGGGAAATGTCACAAGGCTGAGGCAAAGATGTGCTATTTAGGAGCAAGAGCTGTTTCTTTAATCCTATGTTTATTTGAATACAGTGACTAGCACTGTGTCTCGGCCCTGGAACTGTCGTTGCCCTGTTTATTATTATTATCATGTGTGGTTTGTATCCTTGCACGATGAGGAAATGGCCTCTCTGGTTGCAATAAACACTGCATATTCTGAAACACAGCAACCACTAATTTAAGAGAAAAATGACAAGGGCTTATTTCAACAAAGGAAAAGAGCTTCTGTTTCACAGAAAGGACAGAAAGTGCTAATAGTTTTTATGACTTTTATGCCAAGGAGTGCTGTACATTGAAGCCAGCTGAGAGAATTAACAATTTCATTTTCGACTGTCCAGAAGGAAACTTTGAAATCAGTTATAAAAAAATAAATAAAATATCAATATTTTTTAAAAATTGCTGAATTTTAAAACTCTATATGCATTTGAGGGCAAAGTATTGCGATAATATTATCTACTCTCCGCCTAATAGATATCCGATATCTTTAAGATTTCAAAACTTAAACGCACGCTTTCAAGTTTTATCACAGCATTCGCAGAGCGTAACTACAGGCGTTGTTCTCCTAAACAGGAAGATCTAAATCTCCGAGCATTAGAGCATATCTCTGAAGCATTCTGCTGACAGCAGATTCTAATGCAACAGCACGTCAAATGCAAGAACAGGAGACGTGTGTCTACGATTTCACATGGTGCTGATCTCTAACGCTACCACAATCAGACGCAAATAAAAACCGAAATATGGCAAACTGCCATCTTAGCAAATCGGAATGTACTTGTAACACCAATGCGGTGCAACGTATCAGCCTGCGAAGCATTGATAGATATATGTTCCTTTTCGGGGGGTTTTCTGCCATGCAGGCATGTTCAAATGAAACTGACTTGATTTAGAAAGAAAGCCATCTTTCCCTAGGAGCTTAAAGCAGAAAATGCAAAGACAACAATCTGTAATTATGCCTTTTACAAAGCATGTTACATGGTTAAAAAAATAAACATCTGAGATACCACAATAGTTTAAATAAAGCAGGTGCAATGTCAAACAAAGACAGTTAGCACAAAAATATTGTAAAGCAGGTCTGAGGTAGCTTAAATAAATCTTGTATGTAAAAAATAAAAATAAAATCTTCCTACAGTATTAAATGTGGAAATGATGGGAAAATACATATCAGCTCAAAGGGATCATTGCGGTCATCCGGCCACCTTGGCAGGCCTTACCTTCAGCAAACAATTGAGGAAAAAAGTTCATGAAGGCAGTGACAATCATCCGGGTGAAGTCTCACAGTTCCAAGTCTACAGGCTTGTTGTCACAGTCGGCAGGCTTTTGTTGCAGTTTCCATTAGAGTCCGTGGTTTTGTCCTCTCCTCCACAGACCTTTGACACCTTCTCCAGACACCTTTCATTGGCATCACTATCATCTGAGCTGCCCTTACTGCGTCCCTGTCGTTCACTCTGCCAGCTGTTGCGGCTGCGTTCCTGTCCATTGACTGGTCCCGGGTTGCTGAGGTGGTTCCTCTTCAGGCAGAGGATATCCTTGAAAGCGTGCCTGAACTCAGGACTCCTGCAGTAAATTATTGGATTGAAGGCCGAGTTTGAGTAACCTATCCAGTTGAGTACTTTAAAGGGGATTTTGTGGTCGTCATAGTTTGTTACGGTCACCACCACATTGAGCAAAAAGAATGGCAGCCAACAAAGGGTGAACACCCCCATGATTATACCCAGAGTCTTTAAGGCTTTATGTTCTCGAAGGCAAAACTTTGCCTTTTTCAGTCCCCATCCGTTGTTAGATTCTAGAGACTTCGAGTCACTGTTGTTGGTGTTATGAAAGCGTCCAACACTTTGGTCAATCTTTTTCAGTTGTCGCCTGGCTTCCTGGAAAACACGGCTGTACACAAAAATCATGATGACCAAAGGAATGTAGAACGAGATGATAGAGGAGGTGATGGCATATTCCAGAGAGACATGAAACTCACAACAGTCATCATTATCTTTGCTTTTCACACATGTATAGGTTTTGTTTACATATGCCAACTCCGTGTGGATGGGAAAGTAGGATATCAACGCAGCAATCGCCCACACAAGAACAATCACAACTCGAGCTCTGCACTTTGTCAACATTGACTGGTAACGAAAGGGTGAAGTAATGGCCAAATACCGGTCTAAGGCTATGACGCACAGTGTCTCGATGCTGGCGGTCACACAGAGGATATCAGTAGCAGTCCAGAATTTACACCAAAATCCACCAAAGTGCCATTTGTTAAAAATGATGTTACAGGCACCAAAAGGAACAACAATAAGACCCATAACCAGGTCAGCACAGGCCAGGGACGTGATGAAGCAGTTGGTCACGTTCTGCAGCCGTTGGAAGCGAGCAATGGCAGTGATGACAAGGATGTTTCCAAAGACAATTAAAAAAACAAGTAGAGACATGATTATTCCCAGGAAGATCTTGACTGTTTCACTGGGTTCCTCATTCTCGTTTGGTGAGATTGCTGTCGTGGAGGTGTTGACTTTGCTAGAGAGCGTCGTATTTTCCATCTGAAGAGACCATAGGTGGACAGGCACACACACCACAAAGACAGACATACACACAAGAAAAAGATTAAATTACTTGAATTGAAAAGAAAACAAAACTTTCCTTACTAAGATTTAGAATGTGTAATTTTACAACTATTACTAACAAAAAAAGAAAAGAATATTTTAGTGGCTAAGCTGCACACTTATAGAACACAAATATCAACATCTGTGCCTAGAAGCTTCAAAGACATGTTGCAAGAAAACATAAAAAAAAAAGCTAAAACACACTACGAACCTCAACAGGTAGTTGCTGTGAGTCCTGCTTGCCTTGCACTGTAAAGATGCCAGAGCGCGGATAACTCCTACAGAGTATCACATGCCCGCTCCACTTTTTAATCTTAGCTTGTCTCACTCCTGACTCTGTTAGTTGAGCAGTGTTTCCTCTAATGTGTCTCCCAGGCTATTTGTCAGAGCCCTTATAGCATGCTGTGATGACATCATGGTCAGCACTCAGCCAATCAGGCAGCCAGACTGCGCAGAGTGCTGAGAGCTCTCAGGAGTTTGAACACACTGTCCCTGCGGTTGCAGTTGCAGGGCTGCAAAAGAGAGAAAGAAAGGGAGAGAAATAAAGCAGCAGCACAGTCAAAGGGTAAAAATTTACATATTTAAAGAGGTTGCAAATATGTTCCAGAATGAACGTTATGTTTACAGTGGTGTCAAAATATTCAGTTGTGTGATACACTCCAGGACCGAGGAGAGATTTTATACGTCTTTCTTAGTTTGGATCCCATTAAAAACAGGTGTCCCTCTTCATAGGATGTTTGTACAATCATGGTAGATTTACAGCAGATTTACCTGAAAAGTCAAACTAGAAATGACTGGATTTACATTATTTGTGATTTATCAACTGTTGAGTTTTCTCAGACTTCTTGTCACAACAACACCTGGGAATGTTGTTGAGTGAGTGTGTGTTTGGCACAGCGTCCAACTTTTTCAATTTAGAAATACTTCTGAAAAGGTTTCAGCCACAACCAATGAAATGACACCTGGCATTATTAATAGGACTCCATAGTCACAGTCTACAGAGTGTAGTTACCTCAGTATGAACTCTCATGCAATGCTTTCCCAGTCAAAAAAACATTTTGGAGTCACCAGAAATTTGCATTCCATGCTGACAAGTCCATAAAAAGGGCTATGCAAAGACTCACACGCAGGTATTCAAATACCGATCGATTATGAATTGTGCCTTTGTATTAAACAAGCAAACACAGAGTTTTGTGGCAACTCAAAAGGTTTTTGAGTTCAACCCAAAAAAACTAACAAAAAAAAGTCTCTAAATGTGGTACAAGTGAAAGAAAATTGTGACTGAATGCATCAGAAAAGACTGCACCATATTGAGGTTTAATTGTTTTTTTGAATTTTTTTTATTATTATTATTTTAGATGGGAATAGTGGAGCAATTTGTAGCACTCTTGATATTGCAACAAAAAGGTACGAGGTTCAAATCCAAGCCTGGGGTGTTTCTGACTTGTGTTTGCATAATTCAAACTCCAGTCAGAGTGTCATGGCTTCCTGTTTGGCTAATTAATCTCTCTAAATTGCTCTTATGTATGACTGTTTCTCTGTGTAGTCCTTAGGTTGGCTGGCAACCTGTCCAGGTGCCCCTCACCTAATAATTGTCGTTGATGGTCAAAGATAGATGAATTTTGGTGGGTCCAGTTTCTTTCGTACAATGCACACTTTGAAAATACTAAGTATAAGACAAATAGTTGAGAGTAGGCATGACCAAGAGCAGACCTCCAAAGCTGCTGTCTTCAACTTTTAGATGCATCCTTCAGACTAGCCAGCAGGAATTAGCAAACACCTGGTGTAACTGTGCATCTGCTTCTCTGCATAACCCTGGTAAAAATGTTGTTAAAGGGTTAACAGAGGAGTGATGTTGCAATGTCTTCCTGAAGGTGGAGTTTCTTAAAGAGACAGAGGCCCAATTTCAAGGTATTAAATTACAAAGTTCTTTTAAGTCATATTCAACACGTACAGCTTTGTTTTAATGACAACTGAAAGTAACATTGTTACTTGATTGTGCTATAAAATGACACCATGTGCCTGTAAAATACATAACACTGCCTCTTGAAAAGGCATTCACTAGAGTTCACAAGTTTAGAGACCATATCAGCAGATACTATCTTAGACACTCAACAAGAATAGGCACATATATTCATGCATCTTCTGTTATCTTACATGTGCTGCAGTGTTGATCTACCAAAAAAAAAAAAAAAACGTTAAGTCAGCTGAAATGCTGCAGAGTGTGAGGTTGAGAATGATTTTTGTTTTTTCAGTTGCACAACCATCATGCAGGAACATGAATTACAAGCAGGTATTCAGGCTTAGTGTTCTCCATGCTTGCTTGGAATTGTGTTTGTCGGAGCAGGATTTTGTTAATCTCACAAAGGGACGTATTGATGATTTCCAGATTTTTGACCTTTGATGAATGCAGACACCACAGGCTCTGGCCCTCCTCTCTGAGCTCAATAATGAGCTCTCTCAAAACTCCATGCAACTGATGACGCAAGAGCAAATTGTATCATCAAATTCAAATGTTTGAATCCTATGCTCGTCACTCAAACAGATGCAACAAATTACATTCTGAGACTTTGCTTAAACAGAAAAATATCAGGGGGCCGTGTGTGGCCTCCCCGTTGTGCTTTTTATTACTGCTTTTAACCGTTGGATCTTATGTCGCGTTGCACTTGCACTGGCAATTTTCCAGGAACATCATTACACATGTACCCAGAATGTTTGGATGACCTGACCCGCACTATTCACTCACTCTGCCATTTTGTAGAAATTTCCACTTGCATCCAAGAAAAATCCCAGATTTATACACAAACTGCTCTGAGGTTTGCATGGGGCCTCTTTTGATTTTTCATCTCGAGTAAAAGAGGTAAAATTGAGATTCAAGTTTAATGCTGAGCACATTAGTTTCTCTCTGGGTTTTGGCAACCCAGAGAGAAACTGAGTTACCAAGACCCAGTTTTTCTCTGGGTTTTGGTAACCTCTTAAGCTTATCTTGTACACAACATGCATGGCAAGCCCCTCACGCTAAGCCTCACTGCTGATAAGTCAGAGTTTAATCACCAACTCCCACATGCAACTAGCAGTAACAGGTTTTTTTTTTTTTTGACATTTCAGTCTAACTGAAGATACATTTCATTGTTTATACTTAAATCTATTACTATCAATTATGTACAGCTACATACTAAATATTATGCAGATATACTAGTTTGACTCTTATATCTGCAGAATATATATTGTATAGTGTGTATATGTTGAAGGTGAATGAAGGTGTTTCAGATTTGGCTTAGTTACAACAACAAACCTCCATCTACAAATTTAAATGTACAAAATTTAGATAAAAGGGTATTTTTATGTACACCACCCCAAATAGTGAAGCGCATATCAAGAGAAGCTTAAAGCAATAAAGCCAAGTTTCAAACATCTTTAACGTCTCACAGATAACTCTCTAACACATGGCCACTAATGCAGAAGCAGCCAAGAGGCCTGTGGTAACTCTGGAGGATGACGGACCAGGTGTCCAGAAAAATGTGCGCTACAATACGGCTTCTATGTAGAAGTGACTAAAAGGGCTCCATTACTGTAAGAGAAAGAGTCATAAAAGGTTTGGCACATGCCAAGTATAGAGGAACCTCGCTTATTTGCAGATTCACCTATTCAGTTTTCTGTGGAACATAAATTATTCGAAGAAAACTTGCCTATTCACAGATTGTTTCACATCTCAAATATTTGAGAGTAAACGCAGCTTGGGGTTCTGAAATCTCTTTGACGTTTGGATTACCCTTTAGATGTCTTTCAGAACTCTTTTTAGTCAAATATCATCACCACCACCACTGATTTCTTGGAGCGACTGATCTCCATCATGTAAGGATGAACTACAGACCTTGTTACCTGACATGCTGTAACCCTTTATTTTTCTTTCTTTAGTTTCAGAAGAACAATACCATCCATCCATTTTCTAACACCCTTGTGGGAGGTGCTGGTGCCTATCTCCAGCTAACGTTCCAGGCGAGAGGCGGGGTCACCCTGGACAGGTCGCCAGTCTGTCGCAGAGCAACACAGAGACAAACAGGACGAACAACCATGCACAGACACACTCACACCTAGGGACAATTTAGAAAGCCCAAATAACCTGACAGTCATGTTTTTGGACTGTGGGAGGAAGCCGGAGTACCCGGAGAGAACCTACGCATGCACAGGGAGAACATGCAAACACTCCGTACAGAAAGACCCCGGGCCGGGAATCGAACTCAGGACCTTCTTGCTGCAAGGCAACAGTGGTACCAACTGCGCCACTGTGCAGCCCTAGAAGAACAATACCTTGAAGGTTTTTTTTTTTGTTTTTTTTAGGGGTCGTTTTCCTTTAATTTCTTTTAAGTGGGACCCATAATTTGAACTGGAACTATGGAGATTAAAGGCAATAGTGAAAACTACATATTCAGTTAATGTAATTATTGTGGCCTTTACAGCTTTAAAATTCAAATAAAAAAAATGTTTACTTTTAAACTTTTACTATTTGAATTTTGCCCATTTTATTAAAAAAAATAAATAAATTCGAGCATATCTGTCATTTGTGATTGTTTTGAATAATGCAGACACAAGCCACAAACTGGCTGAGACCTTGGAGGGAAATTCAACAGTCCAACAATGAATGCCTGAATAAAAATGCAGAGGTGGTTAACTACTGGGACCAGGACTCAAATCGTACTATACATGTCAGATAGAGACCCTGAGCTACACAAATAAAGTTAGTATGACTGGTAAATAATACATCAGAAGATACTGATAAAAACTGAATAAAATGAATAATTACAAAATAAAAAGCTGCAAGTAAGCACAGGAATAATGAGAAACACAAAGCAAGAGAGAATTCACAGAAATATAAGGTATAAAGTGACAATGCAAACTTCAGCAGATAATGTCAATGTCCTTTGTTTTACTTAAATTACTTAAATTCAATACCGTATGGTCTAATTTTCACATCCAATCATATTCTTTGAAGTCAAATAAGAAACCGTTTGAAGACTTGAGAAATATTACTTCAAAAAAAGCTGAGCGTTTGCAAATGCTTGAGGTTCATACAAAGTCATAAGCATGAGGATTGGTGTGAATAAAAAAAAATGAATTTAATTTCTGCTGACCAACCAAGTTTTTTTTTTTTTTTTTTTCTCTTATCCATCCAATCCTGCACTGAAATCAGTCCTACATCGGTAGCAATTCCTGATTTCAGGAGTCAGGTTCTTATCTAATACAGCGGGACAAAGGTGTGGAATTGATCCAGCCTACAGACCACTAATTGGTCCTGAGCTAAACCCCCTTTGGGAACTGTAGGCGTGTTCCAGCCAACAACACATGGGCGTATGTCCATAAAAGCAAGACATTTCAAATATGTTTGCACTTCCAAGTAAATATAGTAGCAAAGTGTTTTTTTGTTGGTGCTGGAAGGAATCCAAGAAAGCTCTGAAAAACAAAGGCAGAAGGACGAAAACTGCTTTGTATGTCTTGAGTGGAGCAGACCATATAAAGGCTCGGGAGCCACTGCCTCAGTTTACAAGTCATTGTTTAGTAATCTTTGCACTGCAAAAGTATAGACAGAGGAAAAGGTTGTAAAAAAACACTTTACTGCATCATTCAACAAATGTTGACCTGTGACATAAAGATAGAGCTCCAAGCATAAACAACAATGTCCTTATGGGAGTCTGAATGTCGTGATACATATATCACAAGTTACTGTCGGGTTTCGCTATGCGCATATAAAACATTCAGCTGTGTTTGATTGTATGCATGTAAGTGGGCTGAGTTTGTTTCATCCACACAAGATGCTTCAAGTGGCATTTCTGAAAATTTCAACTAAAATTTCAACAATATAATATCCTAACTCAACAAGAAACTCTACTGTAGTCAATGTTAAAAGGGAAGTTGTTCCCCTTCCTATGCCAGGTTAAAAAAAAAAAAAAAAAGACCAGTCTCATGGGAACCACCATTTTTGACCGTCTTATTGATCAGGACACACAAAAGGAAATACTCACAATGCATATTTGACTCTTGTCGAAGAGGGTTAAGGGCTTAATGATGGGAAACACCTGGCGACCTGTTACTGTAGGACTCCACTTCTGCAGGAAGGTTTAAATTTGGAGTTATTGAGCAGTAAATGCTTTGAGAGTACTTATTTTATAGATTCTTTTAACAACAAATGATGAGTAGTTTACATTATTTGAGATAGTTTCCATGAAAACCATCTCAAGAAAATACGAACCTGCAAACAGCAGCAAGAATTCACTTTTTCATCATTTCTGTGCAAAACCAAAAGTTCAATTTGTACTCAGAAGTCCAAGTTGGGAAGAAAGAAGAACCCTAATGGAGTCCCAGTGTTTGGGCCCCGTCATACAAAGGAACCGATGGACTGAACTACACATAAAGAACAAAAGAGATAGGTAAAAACTCTGAATCACAGAATGGAAAGTACTATTTCTCTGCGCAGCTCCCACGAAATAGGAGTCACAACTGGAATCCATGAAGTCACAGAGCAGCAAAACTCTGTCCAGCTGCCTGCCCTTTCCCATTTTTTCCAGGAGGTGTTATAAGGGGGGTAGAAAGGTGGCCAGAGAAAACTGGAATCAAACCCACAGTCACATACTGGCTAATCCAGCCAACACTTCTCCCAAAAGGCTCTGATGACCTCCTACTGTTCCTCATGATAGTCTATAAATATTTTTCTATTGTATTTGATAAAGAGCAACTCTATTTCCATACCATGAGTGAATTCTGTTTCTCTGTTGTCCCTTCATCTCATCTCACTAACCCGTATAAAGTATGCCCTTATAGTCTTTATGCATGTGCTAAATTGTCTCTCCAATATCCCAGTTACTAAAGCCTAAGCTCATAGGTACTGAATATACTCACTCGGCATTATTTTATCCTACTTATTTCCATTGTAAAGTGTGAAAAATGTATCGTTCCTAATTCGCAGTGACAAACGCTGTTCAAATATTCTGCTGGAAGCATCTGATTATTTGCTACATTGAGATCAATAAGTGCACATTATGTCCAGCACTGTTCAAAACCCGAACAAGAGAGACAACTGAGAATGGGCTGGACCCATGGAATACCAATCTTTTGTTCTTCCCATGTCAGGAATGATTAATGTGATGATAAACAAGCTGCTGGTGAAGGTTGCTTTTTTTCTTCTTCCCCAAAAGGAAGCAGCTTGATCCTCCAGTAACTCTTTGTGTTTTTGTGCCAACCTCAAAGCTTCACTTCAGCAAGGATGTGAGAATGGGGAAGGGCAATTATGGTTAAACGACAACGCTTCCTTTTTTCACAGCAGTCTCTAAGCTTCAAATGGTCACCTAGAATAAGGAAACACAAGCTCTCCAATGTAAGAGATTTTTGTGGATTAAAGTGCCTTGAGACAACATTTTTGTGAATCGATGCTATATAAATAACCTGAATTTATTTATATAGATTCAGCTGAATTTTAATTAACCTTTATTTGGACCAGCAGGATGCTGGTTTTGGTAAGCACCAAGTTAAATCAAAACCTATGCCAGATTTTAACCATGTGTGATGTGTTTTAAGTTTGAAGTAACTCTATAAATATTTATAATAAATGTTATAAAACAAATATTTATAGAGTGCATACATTCACTGTTTTCATATTCTTAACAACAACTTCGGAAAAGTGGGAGCTCATTTTTTCCTAAAAGGTCCAACTATAAAAGGAGGAATGTGATTATTTCTTTGAAGCCGTGTGCTTATAGACTTAGTGGGCTTAAAATAAACTCTAACAGAGAGATTCCCCTTGGTTGCATATTTAAGGGAACTTTAAAATATGATTGTGTGCAATTATATTTAAAAATGATCAGTGCCTATGATTTTTTGGAGTTAATTTCAGTGAAGCATGAAATTGAGCAGAGGCTCAATTTCTCCTCTCTTTTCATTCAAATGAAGAATGGAAAGATGGGGAAGTGTTGCACTAACGAACATATAGTTATTTAGTTGTTGGTCAAATTATTTAATCCTTCTCTGACAGTTTTGTCTTTGAGATTGTTATGCTAGTGCTAAAGCTGTTTCATAAAGGAAACACTATCACAACAGAAGATGAGGTAAGCGAGTAGCTCAATGTATTCTTAGCATTAAACATACTTGCATATCCCGAGGCATTCGAGTTGCCAAAGTGGGTCTTAGAGACAGACAACCTTTCAACTTCATATTCACACCTACAGGCAAAACACTTAACCTAAAGCTTCTTGGCTTTGAAGTGAGACAGGAATCTGCAGAGCCCAGTTACCGGACATTCAGCCTTCACTGAAAAATGTGCCAAGTGACGGGCAGGTTTAAATCAAAACCGTTTTACACTTTTTCTTTGATATGCTAAACACTGGTCACTGCACCGCTCTCTCGCTCAGTGGGTTCCTGGCTGGCGGACTGCGGTTCGCTGGGTTGTTTCGGACCAACAGCTGCCGGGTTCTGGTGGGGATCCCTTCCTGTTGGCCTCACTGGACCTATCCCACTAGGTGGGACACACACAGAGACACATATTCACAAGGAGTTTAAATTACTTGCATTTGTTTTCTGCAGCTGGATCCTGACCTTTATCCAAAAAACAGCATTCCTTCGACAGCATCATAGTATTTGTCTAAATTACTTAAGACTACTCTTCATTTGGTTTTTAGATTTTACCCTTTTTGTTTGATTACTGAAGAGATTCAAAGACCTTTTAGGTTTTAATATCTACAAAGATGAAGGGATTTATAGATCAACTGATCAATCGATCAATCTGTTGTCTTTGTCTGACGTTCTGGATGCTTTGGGTTTTTCTCTGTTTCATAAAACATTATTGTGTCAGCAGAACACGCTTATGCAACATCTTAAAATGTAATGGTGTTAAACAATAGGACTATACGCAATATTTTGAGCTACTTTTAAAGACAAAACAGCTAAATTTCAGAAAGGTGCAACCTTAGTACTCAAAAGATTATAAAGACAGAACAGAAAATGTTCTTTAGTCTGACTTTGCGTAATTGTCATAAAACATTGTGTTTTTGTGTCCGTTTTACAAACGCTACACTAAAATAAACTATCGAGGGATATTAGCGATTGAAAGGTATTTTGGGTCTACTTAAAGTTGCAGCACCTCACTAGTTCACATTCCTGGCATCCCTACTCTTGTGCAACACTTCATTTCGAATTGTTTTTCCTTCATTTTGTCCAGGGACACAGCACAACAGAGCAGCGTAATTAAGAGTGTCTGAGCCATAAAATATAGAATGTCAGAGAAGAGAAAATATCACCGTAAGCTCTTACGTGCGAGACGGTAGATGAGGTAATGTAGTGGTGCCATGTAATTTTAAGAACCGAAGTGAGGTACATTCTCTATTCTCTTATGAGTTATAGTGAATTATGTTACCTACTGAAAACCAAATAGCTGCAGTTATGCAATGGCAAGTTTAACAATATTTCACTCTTGTTGTACTCAGTGACCTATAACTGTTTTAAGTTGTATAATGTTTTGAGCTCACATGTAGGAGCCAGCATGATGCTGATGGAGGGTTTTCTTCACCAGGCGGCAGAAAAATTGGTCATAGTTGATGAAAAAAGTAGATGGAGCTATAGATAGTTCCCACACCTCCTACATCTTTCAGTTTTTTATTCACACAATGGAGAAAAAAAATAAACAAAAAAGGGCAACTCCAAAAGATTGAAGTTTTCCAATTTAACCGTTCTTCTGATGATGAATTAATAGCTAAATACTGAAAATGTTGGACTTTGAAAAAAAACAAACAAACAAAAAAAAAACCATCAGCACCACTCGAATCATCTCTGGGTGTCAGTTTTGTTGAGAGATGAACCAACATCATGAACATGCAGGAAGTAATATGAAAACTGAGTATGTTTTTACTTGACTCAGAGAAACTCAAAAGTTGGAGTTATAACAGACAAAGGCAAACTCATCGCCCAGCTTTGAATTATCTGAAGCAGAGGAAGAAGAAGAAGAAAAAGTATTTGTTTAAAATCAGTAAGGAAGACTGACAGAAAAACAAAAACAAAAACAGGAACCAGGGAACAAATATAGAAAACCAGACAAGAATAAAAAAAAGAGACACGTCAAAATGATCTATAAAAAAACACACATATACATCAATTTAAACAACAATAGCAGAAATTATTACCATAAACATAACAACACACATCAGTTGTAACGCGGAAAGCAAAGTTGGAACGTAAAGTTAGCCGCTCAGTGACTATTTAAACAACATTTGGCTTACTGTCATGTGAAACAAAAGAGCTGTCATCAGAAATAATCTGCTCTGGTTTGCATGGCTCAAGCTATGTTTATTTTGCGATTTAACAGAGGATCACGTCTTGTTATTGTTCTTTTTCCTTGTTGATTGCCAGTGCGTTTTGCTGACGGCATCCATGCACGCTCATGCTCAAAGTACATTAGACATGAGAATCAACAAAGCATGAGCAAGCACCACGACCCTATCTCTGGAGGTCAACAGCCTCCCATCGGCTTTGAGGATATTGCTAAGCGGCCGATAAAAGTTGGAGGATCTGTCTTAGCAGCTCTGTGGAGATAAATGCAAGCAATCTGCTCTGATGAGCCATTGTTATCTCGGCTTCAAGTAGGAAGAGATACGTCTACGGGATGATGCTAATTACAGGCAATTCTCACAATAATGACTTCGCTGCGCAATGAGAGAGTCTTGCAATTGTAATTAAAAAAAAAAGAAGAGGGGAAAAAAATAAAAATAAAAAACATGAGTGAGCTTAACTCTTCTGGTAAATGTCCCGTGCCTGACAAAGAAATCTATTTCATTTCCTCTTCATGAGTATTCATTCAAAACATAGCAGCATGTTCTCTTCCGTAATCAATTCATCCTTGACCCATTTCCTCAAATCTGACAAATACACATCAAAAATTTGACACGTACACCCAATTGCATGTTGAGCTGATGTGTCCGAGTCCTCAAGAGCTGGCGACCTCCAAGGTTTAGATGAAATCCCTTCTTCTGCACACCTGAATCGAATGAACTCCTCTTTACTAAGTCTCTGTACAGCCGAATGAATCCATATGAGCGAAGTCAGCTGTCTGATTCAGGTGTGTCTGTCGAGGACTGGACTTGAACGACTTCATGTTTCTTAAAGTCGACGTCAACGTGAGAAAGGACAAATTGACGTTGACGAGTCGCTGTGATGTTATGGAAACGTAAGTGAAAATGATTCACAGCAACTCAGATGCTTTATTATCTCTATTGCCAGCAAATATTTTGCCAAAGACCACCTTAGAAGTCTATGCAGAATAAAAAGACCTAAAAAAATCAGAACACTATCCTCCACTTATCCTCACCAGCAACAGAGAAGAGAGGCGGTCTTCTGCCACTGTGAACTGAGAAGTTGCACAAAGTCGAGTCTGACTTACTTTTTTCTGAAATCTTTCTGGCACTGATGATAATTATGTTTGTCTTGGATAGCTTCACATGTAGGAGTCAAATTATTACGCTGACCACACATTGGAACATCTTATAAACAAAGCTTATGAACGGATTACCTTTGATTACGGTTAAATTCATCGAGCCCAGCTGCTGCTGCTCCTCCACTGAAGAAGCTGTCCAGATCTTAATACAAATAAATACACCTTTCAGGTTTTTTTCTTAAAATCTTAGAAAACCATGTGCTGTTTTCTTTCTGCTTTGCAGTCGTCTACCAGTTTATGTTGGCCTGGAATATAACATCCCAGTACAATGGATCCCTGCCTACCTGCGATGCATACACACCTACTTACGGATTTTTCTGTGTGTTCACTGTAAAAGCATTGTGAGTTGCAATAATAACATGGCAAAATTTAAAAACATAATCAGAAGCTATGGATACTTTTGGTAGTCATTGTACGTTATGTACCAAAGCCTGTTGATTTTTATTTGTTAAAATTTGAGATCTGATTAAAAAACAACAATAAAAAATATATGTAATTTTATTTGAGGCTTGAAAACAATCAAAGCAACCCGCACTGGTCAGTTCTTGCAGGTCTTGTTCTAATAGCTCCCATGGTCATTCTAATCCAATGGATACTATTGGCATTTTCTCTGTGGCTCACAGGACGGATTTATTTTCTGTAAATGTAGCTGATGGCCATCAGTGAAAAAATAAATAAATTCTGTTAGATTACATTCGGTCAGAGTTTTTATTATGGTGGAACCGATGAAAGTTTGATTTTTCTGTAAAGATGCCAGGCAAAAGACAACGGGAGTAAATCTTGTGGCTCGGCTCAATGTAGGAAAACGGCCTGAGATCGATAAAAAAAGCAAGGAATTTAAAAGAAGTTGGAGAAAAGAGCTATAACAGCTATAACATCGGTGTCAGAAATGGTGCAAGTAATGGTGACCAAAAAATGTTTGGTTGCTGCAAGTTGATTATGCTGGCACACGGTAGCATCTACAAATATCTATATTTTACATATTACTTTTAGTCAGCTGTATTTCACAGTGTGTTGGTCAGCGTGTAAGGGTTTATATGTGTGATACACAGCTGAGGGTTCAGTGACAGTGCAGTTTCAGTAGGAACACTGTGTTAGCCTCTCTTGTTTTGCGTGTCTAGTAAGTTAGACAAAGTAGTGGAAAGAGGAAGTACTGGATGCTAATTTTAAGCCGCCAAATAATGCAATTTGAAGATACTGCCTTGTCCTCACTTCTACTTCCCCTTTTCTTCCAGGATACACTGCGTACTTCTTCTTGTCATGCATGAGGTCAAAAAGCTCACATAACCCTCGTTTATGTTTGTATTTTTTTTCAAAGGTTTTTGTCATAGAAACCAAAATAATACGGGTTCTCGAGGGTCGCTGTCCTAAACCTTTAAGATGTTTCACTGGTTCGACACAACTGAATCAAATGGTTGCATTAGCTCATCAGAATGTAGTCAATTTCTCCAGAGACTTGATAAAGTAATCATTGTTTAATGGAAGTATGTTGAATCAGGAAACTTTGACTATGCCAATTTAAAATGTTCATTTTTTTGTTGGTTTTGGCATGTTTACACCGTGTGCCAAATTATTATGCAAGTGATATTTTCTCAAATTTTCTCAAATGGTCAATGCAAACTGTCAGTGTAATTTTCAAGTCATAAACTATTACAATGTAAATCAAATTTTACTGAACAAAGCTCCGCATGAGAACAGTATTTGCTTCAAAAATAAAAAACTCAAAATACACTGTTCCAAATTATTATGCACAGCAAATTTTCTAAACATTTTATGGATTATTAAAAAACTGCAAACGGTCATTCTTTAAATGTGCAGCATTAAGTGGTCACATGTAGTAAAATCAAAAGCTATTTCAATCAAAAACATCTTAACAGATAGAGTTACATGTTAACATTGGACCTTCTTTGATATCATCTGCACAATCCTTACATCCATTGAACTTGTGAGTTTGTGGAAAGTTTCTGCTTGAATTTCTATGCAGGATGACAGAATATCTTCCCAGAGCTTCTGTTTTGATATGAACTGCATTCCACCCTCAGATCTTCTGCTTGAGGATCCAAAGGTTCTCAATAGGGTTGAGGTCAGAGGAGGATGGTGACCACACCATGAGTTCCTCC
>CAEFZY010078269.1:0-10748 GCA_903066815.1 Brachyrhaphis roseni
AAAGTGCATAGTATTGTTTTATTTGCGTCTGAAATACGACTTTGTCTTTTCTAGCCGTCACAGTAACTGAAAGCGTGCGGTTGTTGTCAGAGCTTTATGTGCAAAGAGCCCATTGTTGCTGTGTTACTGCCGCGTCACAGGCACTGTTTGGAAAGAAAAGCTAAGGTATATTATTAAAACTTTGAAAACTCTTTTTGTGTACCGTCTGTATGTAGGCACATGCTGGTTATACACAGGTGCGGCTTATGTATGTACAAAATTGGTTTTCCCCTAAAATATTCGGGGTGCAGCTTATAATCAGGTGCGCTCTATAGTCCAGTAATTAAACAGTATAGACCATTGTTCTTTTTAATTTACTGACACAAAAATGTCAGAGGTGTAGTTCTTTACCTTTACCTGCCAAAACACAACAGGTTGGACATGAAGGAGAAAGTGTAGAAACTGGCAAGTTGCAACCACAAACCTATGTATTCTAACTGGACTTTATGTGATATAATTCTTGAAGAAAACTGAACATAACTAAACGTGTTGTTTTTAGCTTTTATATCTGGACCGGGTCAGTCATCATTTATCTTGGAAGCAGAGGAAATGTGGGAATCAGAAGCTGCTGTACAATGTGCAGGGTACAACTTTTTAAAGCAAAGTTATTATAAAGATGATATTTAAAAAATAATCTTTTTGCGATTGGTTCAGTTTTTGCGTTTATCATCAGCACCTGTGCCTATGAGTGATTGTGTGTGTTCCCTGTAGACCAAGTATCTTTGCTTTAAATTTCTTTAAGCAACTGCCAACATTTCAAAAATCAGCATGTTCCATTGCAGACAGATGTTTAAAGTCCAAAGAGATAAAATGTCATCTGTCATAGAAGATGTTTCTTTTTAAATAGATTTTCACTCCTCCTCTGGCCTTATTTTATACCTTATTGGTACTTTTTACATAATGATGAAAGTAAACAGGCTTAGTTGTGTTAGAATCTTAGTACTTGACCTGGTAGCTCTTAATATTGCAATGTGTTATTTATCTTCTCAAAGCCTGGGAATTAAAATCATTATTCTCAACATAATTTTCTGTTTTTTTTTGGGGGGGGTTATTAAAAAAAGGGTTTAACATCTGACTTAGTTAGCCAAATGACTGCCTTTCAAATAGTTTTTTAGATTAACCAAAGCTAGATCTGGAACAACTCTTTCTGATTAGCAGTATTTATTTATTTATTGTTTTGCCATTGTCCTTGACTCCTATTTTTACCTCGTGTCTTTGTGGGAGTGTGGTCATGAAAACTGACCTATGTTTTCCAAATCCGCCTTAGTTAGATAACTAGCTTGGGGACGGGGAGGGTTACAGCACAACTGCTGTTTTGGAAATAAAATGGACATCAAGGGAGTCCTGAGAGGAATAAATGTATTCAGTCTGGTTTACTTAGCTATGCAGCTTTTGGAGTGCTTGCAAAAAGTACAATGTTTAATTAAATTCTTCCCTAACTACAGTTTCAAGTGCTCTACATAGTGCAGATAATTTCCCATTAGCAGTACTGTCTTTGATGTCGTTCTTTCTTTAAGTCTTCTCTAGAATTTTTGCCATCGGCATTTTCGACTTCATTGACTCTCATCTTTGTCCTGCTTTTATTTCATGGTAGCCATTTAAAGTAAATGACAGAGAAAATAGTGGCTGAGTTTCAGGGACAGTTTATTCTCTCCTGTTTTATTTCACACAACTTTAAAACCTCAGGATCTTATTGCATTCATACTGTGCCTTTGCAATGTTTGTAATCTATTTATCTAATTTAAATGAGTTCAAGCTTGAATCTATATCCACTTGTAAGTGTTTTTAAAATGAAGATCAAGAAAAGGTATTTTCTGCAGAGGTGATGTATAGTTAGTTTCCCTTTGCTGTTCTGAAAGTTTGGCCTGTTGCGATACAAACCATGCACTATATCATGTTTTTTTGTATTGCTTCTCTCAAAAACTTCATTGAATAAGACTAATGTTGAAGATTTATGAGAATCTTAATCTGAAGACTTCAGGACTGTACAAAAAAAGGATTATACAGGACTGTTTGGATCAGTTTCTAACTGGGTTTGGAGGGTTTTTTATTTTTTAAAGTAACTCAGTCTAAATTTGGCAAATCCCTAAGGATTTCTGTTGGGTCAGCTCTCGCTTTCAAAGCCTGGGGTAGTCTTACTACTGAAGAAATAAATTTTCTACTAAGCGTTTCTCTACATGAGCCCGCAAACTGGCTCTGCCGAGTTCTACTCCTGTACATTTTCCACACTAACCTGCTTCCTTTGACCCACTTATGTCAGTGGCCTCTTTAAAGGGCCTTTCATGACTGGATCAAACATTGTATACTGGCCACTTTATTAGGTCTACCTTGCGGTTACAGAGTTTGACCTCCTTTCTACCTTCAGAATACTCCCTTAAATCTTTGAGATGTAGATTTAGCAATAGATTTTTCAGCTTCACATCAAATCATCCGTTCCACCACATCCCAAATCGCCCGTATCGGATTGAGATCTGGTGACGGTGGAACTCGTTGCAGTGGAATGGACTCATAATTTTGTTTAAGAGACCAGGATAAGATGATTTGAGTTTTGTGAGATGCTGCATTATCTTTGTGGATAATGCAGATGATCTTGAAGCAGTCATCTTGGTCAGCAACAGTAATTTGGGAGGCTGTGGTGTTGAAACCATATTCAAATGGTACTATACGGAATATTGGAAAATGTGGTATTACGTTATAAATTACAGGTTAATTATTTCAAGATTAATCCTCAAAAAGATTAAATGTTTTGTCTTCCACACCGTTTCCTTTGCACCTGTTTGCTTGGTTGAATCATGGTTTGAGGTTTTGCATGTATTTACATCACAGAATCATCTGCATAGAGCTTAACATTATCTGCCTAAATGTATAATTCACAGTCTTGGTTGGGTGTAACGATCAATATTTCTGAACTTTTGTGTGAAAAGGTCAGAGCATGTCGTATTCAAACTGGCCTCTTTTGAACACTAAACACGTACAGTTCTTAATGGGTTGAACTTGTAATTGGTCACTTGACCATGAATAAAAGCATTTAACTGTTGAAGGGTAATTTCTGATTACCTCAGTGTTCTTCATGCGGACATGTTGATTATTCACAATCGTGCTCAACCTTGTGTCCTCAGCAGCCTTGGCTGAACACTGAGGCTTTAAATCGTTGGGTCCTAGTAGACTATGACGACCATGACCGGTAGCTCCAGTGAACATGTTTGTCTTCCCGCTGGTGTGGGGGCGTGTGCATGTGTGTGCATTGAAGCACGAGTGCTTTCCCTGGCGGTCACAGCCTGGGCCGCTCTGCAGGTAGCAAAAGTCTAACGGAGCCCCCATGATTCATGCAGCCAACAGCGGTTCTCCACCTCATTTATTCATAAAAAACGCACACGGAGCTCATGCTCCATGCTGAATATCACATGATGAAATGTACGCAAGATGGTGCGTGTGCGTGTGTGTGTGGGGGGGGTGTTTTTCCTACTGCTCCGGCTTACCTATGAATAATCATTTCCCTATGAAATGTCACCTTCCAAACTCAGTGGCCCCTGGGCTGATCAGAGTGTAGGGTTTGGCTGTGGTTGGGGGTATCTGAGGGTTTTTAGGTCAATGGAAAGAGCATTGAAGAGGGAGAAAGCCTGGCTCTGACTCTGATACACTGGTGATATACAAATGACTCTAGCCTCTTAAGAATATGTGTGGAAACAAGGTGATAGCGACTCTACAGCTCTCGTTAGAGCCTCTGTCCCCCCACTCATGCATTTAAGAGGGGCATTGTTGCCATGGAAACATCTTTTAAAAATCCAAAGTCCTTTCATGGTGTTGGACTATTGTTGCACAGTGAATGCCCTTTAATACCTGCTCCCATTAAAGAAACGATACATCCTACCGACTGAACAACCCATTAAAAGTTTAAACTTCTAGGGAGTCTAAAGCGCTGCACTACTGGAAAAATATATAAATAAATAAAAACAAAAGCATACTCATTCTAGTGACTTTACCCCATTTATTTTAATGTCCAAACTGAAAAGTCTCAGTGGTGATTAAAATCAGATCAATTTCATCACTAATCTATAGGATGAATTTTATCTGAAGTATGAATAACACCAAACAAATCTCCCAAAATATTTAGGTTTACTTTGAATTAAAAGAATAAATGTGGAACAGATGATAGTGAATCATATTCAAAAAACAGACCTGAGTCCAAATGGAACCTGTGCCAGCACTCTACTAAATTACATTTGATCCGAGTTTCTGCTTGCGGGCAAAAAAATAAACTTAAGTAAGCTGAAAAAAAACAACATACAAAAACAAACAATAGAGGAGACAAACTGAAAGCTACCCACTTCTTGTTGATTGAGAGTTAGAATGGAACTGACCTCTTTTCAATTAGAAGTGAGCTCATCAAAACCCAAATATCTTAAGCTCTCCAATATCAAAAGAAAGACAACTTTGTCTAAGAGTTTTATGACATAATGATCATTTCAATGGAAAAAATTTGTGAAAGAAATCTGCAATCCTTAACTTCGTCCTTTACTGCCTTTTCAGTCTGAACAGTCGTCTTGATTTCCCAGGAACACAGAACAGAAACGTAACATCATGTGTTATATTCTGAGGTAGTGGGAAAATGTACATTAACTTGGTGACATTGTATTAGATCTATGTATCATCTGCATAACCATGGTAACTTTTCTCGTGTGTTAAAGTTTGAGCTAATGGGAAAATGTAGACATTGAATAGGAGTGTCCCCAAGATAGAAACCTGGAGATCTCAGCATGTGATTTTTGTTAACTCTGATGAAAGGTTACCTGGTGAATCATTCATTTAGTTCCACAGTGCAACTGTCAGAGTTGCACTGAACAGTTGGTTCAGCAACTGTCATGTGCTGAACCAAAAAGTCCGATTCAGCTCTCTGGTCGCCCAAGCAATCTACCAAGATCAACAGTGTTGTATGATGCCCTGAGGTCCAATCCAATTTGGTTTGGATGTCATTGAACACGTTGACGAGGGATACGGCAGTGAGCACAAAAACCAGATTGACAAACGTCAAAAGCGATTGAGGCTATTTCACTGGTAAACCCAGCTGTTTGAATAATCTTACTGATGACTGGAAGATTTGGAGACATCTTGTCCATATTGTTCTTTTTCAACAGTGGTTTGATTCCCTACTGTTTGTAATGCCTGTGGCAAAACGCCTGATAAGAGGGACAAGTTTATTATTTAAATAAAATCAGATGCTATGACAGGCAAAGCTTTCTTAAAGACAGCTGTGGGTAAGATTAAGCAACATTTTTTCATGAAGTTAAACCAATATCTCCGCTCATTTGGAGGTTTGATAACTTAAGCCTCATAAATTCAGAAAAGAGGTTTTAAAATCAATCAAACAGTTTGTAGCCTCAGTCTAATGAACTCTTTCAATGGAGATTATGTAAAGATATTCAACAAGTCAGGCATTAGACACATCAGTGCAGGGTGACACTGTTCAATGCAGTGTCACCCTGCATTGAACAGGGTGACACTGTTCAATGCTAGCAGACTTAAAAGTCATGTTGCTATTGCAAGATTTCACCCAGCTTAATTTCTGGCATTTCTATGCTGGTTATGCAAAAAGTGTTTACTCCGGGCATTGACTCTTAGACAGGATTGTTTTTCCAAGGGGCTTCATTAGTGCGGGAATGATGGGGCCTTTTTATCAGGCAGTGTGCTTGTTCTGATAAGTGTTCTTTGAAGGTATGGATGCAGGCAACAATTTGAACATTCTTCATTTAGTTCCACTTTTTCCACAGGGACATCTGCTCTCTAATTCTCCCACTGAAATAAGTCAAGTATAGGACTGCAAATTTACATCGTGTTCTATTTCACTTTTTTAGTTTCCAATTATTATATCCAGCACTGGAAGAGTCACTTGGTCCAAGCTTCAGCAGAGCTGATTTGAATAACTGCCAAATGACTCTTATGACTGAGCTGTTTAAAAAGTTGTTTTGGACTCTAGGTACAATTCATCTGTGACAGTAAATCTCATACACAAGATTTGTTCTTCATTGGGTGTGAAATAAAACTCACTCAGTCATGTGCAGACATTTTATTTATGTCCATACTTGAAACGAAAAGAGTTGCACTTGAATTTCTCATTAACAAATTTCAATGACGAAAACCTTAGGGCCCCCATAACAGCCATTATTATGGCCTTTGGGCTTTATTACTGGCATTGTGTTTATTGCCAAAAGTGCTCACTGCCAGGTATTCTTGCCAGTCTGTAAAATAAACAATTTGATTAAAGTACTCTACAGATATATAAAAGTATGACGAAAAGATCTATGAGGGGGAGAAAAAAAAGGCATTCTCATTGTTTAAAACTTGAATTTGTCTGTCTGTCCATCAATCAGATTCCATATTTAAAGCTCGACATTTCTACCATAAATAGGTGGAAACTTTTATATTTTATTAAGTGTCTTAAAAACAACTGTAGAATCTTGGAACTTGAATCTGGATGTATTGACAATAGTAGAGCTGCTCATGGGTACACTAACACTACTGAATTGAACACTAACAATTGGAACATGAGCATACATTTGTCATGGAAAATGCAACTGGCACACTTTCAGGATTCACCAAATTGTACTTCCCTGCTATTTTCTACACTGATTAGGTGGGAGGCACTTAAAAGAATTGGGATAATCTCAAACACACTACGGCTTTGTTTAAATGAGGCCACTGTGTGGAAACTGATGATATTGTTGGGTGTTGATTGGGGAGAAGTTCCACGTTTAGATGGCACTGTGCAGAGTCCGCTGTAGTTGTCATCCCAGGGCACTATATGCCGTTGCAATTCTTCTTTGCCTCATGAGTCCGTTCAGTATCTTGCAAAGTTAATTAATTGCAAAGTTCGTCATCATCTCTGGTGAACCATTACAAGTTGTCATGTAATGATACACATCGTATACCTACTCTGTATTAGAAGATGTGCTAAACTCCAGGAAAGTTCCAAACTGAGAAGAGATTTCAAAATTATATGAAAGAAAATATTTATAATGGCGTCATTTTTTATATACCCAACACCTGGCATTTTAGCATGAGGTGTAGAGACCCTGTCAATGTTTTTCAGACTTTCAAAGAAAACATTAGTACACATGTACAGATGACATACCCACATAGTGAAAGGCCTTCACCAAGATACTAATAGTAGCTTTATAATATAAATGTCCAATAGTGATTTTGCACAAATCATATGTTGTATTATTTTTTATCCTTGCATTCATTTAATAACGGCACGCTGTAGATCTTTCTGTGTGAGCAGTAATGAGGACCGCTCAGAATAAATGCTTGTGATACTTTTTAATTATCAGCAACTAAACACATCAAGTGTCTCTAAAGTTTTGCTTCATCTAACCCATTCTGCTACGTTCCACTTTGGATGTTGGTCCTTTACACTAGGAAAACAACCCAGAGCTATTAATGAAGATTGGAAAGGAAGCTCATCAACTTCAAACCGATTACCTGGCAGAACTGAGATCTCCGATGACTTCATCTTCTCCCTTTTGATAAGCTTCTGCTTTGTTCGTTCCAAATAGTAATATTTCACATGGGATCTATTTGGTTGCTTATGTTCATTTATACAAATTGACTAAAAATTGAAGTTTTTCACATCCTTAATGGATATTTAATGACTTTCTTCTCTTATGTGGTGCTTGTTTTGCATGTAGGACGTTTTCGCTGTTATTACCGCCCTGAGTCTTTCATTTCAAAAATTAAAAACTGCCAATTGTTGGCAGGATTTGTATGCATAACAAATAAATGATGTCTAATATGTAAGATAGGATAAATTGGCATGACTAGGAGAGTGGAGGGAGTGTTGGAGAATGAAAAAGGGATTTGGGATCAGCAAAACTGTTATAAGCGCATTAAAGTGGGATTATTGTCGATACATTGAGCAACTGTCTTGCCTTTTTTTCTCTCCCCCTGTCATGCTAACAATATGGGCTGTCTCTTATCAGGAGATGAGAGTGTGATGTATTCGGAGCACTCTCAAGCTGGCTGTCTCTTGTGTTGCTTCAAATCAAAGGAGCACACGCCAGACAGGCATCATGAGTCTTTACAAGAGTGGTGTGAAAATAGAGCGGGCAAAAAACAGGCAGAAAAGCCCATTTCTGGCCACTGATGGGGAATAGCTGGACCCAAATGTATAAGAAAGAGGTCGCATGTAAATAATTTGGAAACTTTTCCAATATATTCAGAAATATGTTCTCATTTCCTGAAAAAAATCTCATCACCTTCGGCGAGTATCACTTCAGATTTCCTTGTTCTACCAGTCATGTCATTCGCAAGCGCTCATTTCAAATGGCAGACTTGATTCACTGAAATGCATACTCGGTGAAAAACTCACCATTGTGCTAAATATATATAAATATTTTTTGCTCTGTAACAAGTCAAACTGCAGCAGACATTCCTCATGTCCCCATTTATAATTCAAATAATTAGATTTGGGATGGCAAATTTGATTTAGGATGTGGGTTTTTGGTTGTTAGCATTTTTTATAGTTGTGATGTATTGATTTTTAACTGTACGATGTTAAACTAAAAATATACGTATTGCCTATATGTTTGGACTTATGTTTGTATTAATGTTCAGCCCAATAATGTAGTACAGTGACTGAGACGCTGAGTCGTCTTCCTCAGCAACCTTGTACAAAATTGATAGATGGATCCATCTTTTATATCCTTTTATATTGGTTTTATTTATTGTTTTTAAAAACAAGAAAGCAAGCAATCAGCAGGACAGAGAAAACACGTGAATACATAGCCAAGAACAAAATAGTTTTCCACTTGTTTTTTGTTTGAAAAGGAGTAGGAAGAAATGAAAACGTATATAGTTCCTACCCCTTACCTCAACGTAATGAAATGTATTACTTACCAACTCAATAATTATCAAAACTTTGTAATTAAAACATGTGCCTATTCCAGATACTATGATAAAGAGCCAATAAATTATACTACATATACAAAACCATTACAAACTAACTCTCATAATAAGACAAGAAAATCTACAGATGCAAAATATTAGTAACAATTACCAACTTCTTACCAATGTCCACCTATAAATTCTACTCGATCTGTGACATTGAGACAAGTTTGGGTTTTCTTTCTCCACATAATCATGACAAGGACTGTTCAAAATGATCGAAATATAACAATACGTAAAGCTTACAAGAGGACAAAATACGATTCTTATGAGAAATACAAGTTTATGAAAATTTAACGAGACAAGATTTAGCATTACTTTCAAGAAAACTTCAAAGATAACAAGTACCTAAAAGGCTTTTATTCAGTTTTTTTTTATTATTGATTTTGCCACAAATCCAGCAAACTGATTTTGTTCTTTCCCCTAGACGTCCAGCCACCAGTCGTCATAGCGATGCTATCCATTGCTTTCTTCTTCAGCGTCTGAACAACTTTCAGATACTGCATATTGTCCGTGTCATTAGGCCTGTCACGATAGCAAATTTTGCTGAGCGATTAATTGTCTCAAAAATTATTGCTATAAACAATAATATTGTTTGAAGACCTTTCCACACTGATTTAATGGAAATGACGTAATAATACATGCAATTTCCTGCCAAAGATAGATGAACTTTATTTTCAAAAGAACACTTAACACTGGAAATGATAAACAAAATAAACAAAACAACCAAAAACAGAAATAAAATAGATTCTCAGTCTCCATTAACAAAAAAATGTACTTGGAAAAAAAAAACAACATAAAGCCAAAGTGGAAATAAATACAACCAAAAGAGTGCAGATAATGAAGTCTGTATGCTATGTTGCCCTTCAGTAATCATTAGATTTAAATAGAGAAGATCGGCACATCCACTACCTGATGCAATAGTTCACACTACAGGTTTTTGCTCCTATTTTTCCCCTTACGACAATCTTAAAACGTTGGTGGTTCTAAGATTGTGTGGTGTGTTACGGTAGATCGTCTTGGCCGCTCCGATCTAAATCTGGGGTTTTCCCCGACTCTTAACGCAGCCTGTTGAATGTGACAGGTAGCCAATCAGAAAGCGCGGATTCGCTCAGTGCTTTCTGAGGGGAAATTGCGCAGGGAAATCCCAAACAGCTGACAGGGCGCAACCAGAAGTCCAGCGGACATCGGAGATGATATGTGGTAACAACATTAATGTTTATTCAACTTGCAAAGAATATAGAAATGACAAGTGGAGGAGTTGGAGCGAAATTGCCACCGCAGTTGATAAACCCGGTAACTTTTCAGCTGTTCTTCGTTAACGTGACATAAATAAGTTATAATGATTTTCATTCAGTCAGACTGACACTAGCTACATGCATTGCAGGTAGATTGTAGTAAAACATTGATTAATGCCTGGTTTTAAAATTAGTTAACTGAACTTGTAGCCATTATTTTGTGCCCATTGTTGGACACCACACGGCACGATCGAACCGTTATACCTAGGATTTCTGTCTGCTAGTGCAGTGGTCCCCAACCACCGGGCCGCGGCCCAGTACCGGTCCGTGGACCAATTGGTACCGGGCCGTGCAAGAAGTAATTAAATATTTCCGTTTTATGAATTATTTGACTTTGGAGAATCTTTTATTTTGAAAATCCTTTAACCGGATTCTCTCCGTTACGTCTTGCGCACCAACATTGAGCCACAAGCAGCAAAATGAGTCAGAAACAGATCAGATGTCTTTGAAAAGTTTCTTTGCGAAGGGAAA
>CAEFZY010078272.1:0-16115 GCA_903066815.1 Brachyrhaphis roseni
TTGTTAGCATGTTATTTATGCTATAGTTATCTGAATAACTCTTAATATGTTATGTTAACATACCAGGCACGTTCTCAATTCGTTATTCATGTGTCATGTAACGTTAGCATACCGTACTAGCCTGTTGTTGCCTCTATTCTATTTTTATTGCCTTTCAAGATAACATGTCTGTTCTTGGTGTTGGATTTTATCAAATAAATTTCCCTCAAAAATGCGACTTATACTCCGGTGCGACTTATATATGAATTTTTCTTCTTTATTATGGATTTTATGGCTGGTGCGACTTATAGTCCAGAAAATACGGTAATTAAAAATCAGTTCATAATCGTTTAGCTCATTAAGAGGTGGAATTTATGGTGTGCTAAGGCTCGATCATTCTGTACAACAGAATGTTCGAGTCTTAGCTTTAAGAAAGCTGATTTTGTGGTTTCAACTACAAGTCATCCGAGTCTTTAAGCAGCAAAGCCGTCAGACCATCACAGTATCCAGCACCGTGGTTGATATATGTGTGTGAACAACAAACACAAGGCATGCTTGGTTTACATGACACTGTAGGAGGAAGAAGTGCTCATGATTAAACAGCGCTGATGGTTTTCCTGTTGACAGAAATGCAGATATCTGCTGCAGCATGCCCTTTTAGCATTGTGTTTTGCGATGCACTGCAGTGGTTTGGTGTTGAAAATGATCATTAGAGCTGATGAGGCAGGGTTTCGCACCATGACAGCATGACAGCAGAGAGCTTTTTAATTTGTCGGATCAGATTGTGACACGCTCCATCACATGGCGCACGGAAATCTTTTTATTTGCGTGGAAGACTGGAGGAAAGAAGGTCAATTAGCATCAGCCATTAGACAACCCAGTGACAAGCAATATATTACTCTGTGGGACAGACAAACTAATGAGAGACACAGCAGAAATACTCATTCAGGTTGTACAGAATCCTACAATCCTCCTGCTACATTAATCATTTGTACAGCACTTGACATATGAATTCCTTATAGTCAAAGGGTCTGAAGCGTTACTCTTCACATTAAATGCCTTTCTCCCATTGAGTTTTTTTGAGGTATAAAGGTCAGTTTTACCAAAGGGAATGTCTGTCATGTCAAATATTATCCAACAGAATCATATGTATCAATGATACATCAAATGCTCACAGTTTACAGGAATTTATCCCCCTATATATTTAAAAATAAGATTTTTATTACATCATTTCCAAAAGCGACTGTATTGTTCTGAAAAATCACATAAACATCAACCAGTTGGATCTTTGCCAAAAGCATCATGACCGAAAGAACCTCATTTTATCGGCTGAGACAATCTCAAAGTGGGTTTCTTTTTTCTTTGCCAGCCAGGCTTTATTTGGCTGGATGTCAGGTTTAACACGTCTCTCTCGATATTGATCTGAAGTACCTAAAGGTATGTGACATCATTATGAAGCTTGACCTTATCATCTGCTGCCCTGCAGCCTGTAGACTGGGCTGGGCTTTGAATCTAATGCGTATCCCCCTAAGGTTGGCACCTGGTGCGTAATAGGGAAATTTGGGGCGCTTTTATTTGCTTTTCTGGCCTTAGTGCCTGAGGTTGAATTCTCTTCTACACCAGATTAGTTGGTTCTACTGAACACTATTAACAGTTGAAATGAAATCAGTCATTATGATACAAACACATTTGGGCACAGAGCTTATGTCGTAACAATATAATAGTATGAATTTACCTATAATGGTCACCTGTGTCTGATGTGTAATGGGTATATGAGGTTGGACATAAAGAATGAGAAATGGAAATTGCAGTAGTCAACTAAAAATCTATTTTACAAACCAAAAAATATCAAAATCTGCTGTGAACACCACACATGCAACCATGTAGATCAGGCATGCCTGTGAAACGTTTTCAAGCTCGTGGCCAGACACAGACAAATAATGATTTGAGAATTTCAAACCAAGAACATAAACATAAAGATTTTTTCTCCCTTTTTCATGATCATTTACAAGAGAGATATGGAGGGCGTAACAATGAAAGCAAATTAAAACTAAAAAACAAGGAAATATGTGGTAATGTATAACAGTTTATTAAAGAAAGTCCTCTAGGGTTTTTAATTAATTACTAAAAATATACTAAACTTTTGGCTTTTCAAGAAAAATATATTTATTTATTTTTTTAATTATTTATTTTCATGTACACTTTGTGACCTTTGAGTCTTGCTTTATACCTTATGCTTTGAAGATTAAGAAAAAGTACAATCTTTTATTTCTGCACAGAGAAACTTTAACTCTTTCCCTCAAAAGTACAAATATTTACTTAACCATGGAGCTACAATAATGCCACTTGAATGGACTTTAATATGTAACCTTCCTATGTAATTGTTTTATGTACAACTAACTTTATAATCTATCCATCCATTGTCTATGTCCTTCAAAGACATATTACCCTTTCAGAGTTACAAGGAGTCTGGTGCCCATCTCCAGACCTGTGAGGAAGGTGGCCAGTCCATCACAGGACAACACAGAGACAAATAGGCCAACACACACACCTAAGGAAAATTTAGAGAGAAAAATGAAACTGACATGTTTCTGAATTGTGTGAGGAAGCTGGAGTACCCAGAGAGAATCCATGCATCCATGGGGAGAACATGCAAACTCCATGCAGAAAGACCTCATTTTAGGATTCAAACCCAGGATCTTCTTTCTGTAACGCAACAGCCCAACAGTATTATCATTTCTAAAAATGATTGTTTTCATTAGATCAGATTTTAATGAACATCATAAATAGTGCTTGAAAACTGAGAAACATCTTCGAGGTGTCCCACATAAGGCAGAACGTTGAACTGGTGGAAAAGCTGCGGTGGATAAAATCTAGGCTTGATAAGGAAGATTCTGAAATGTTGGTGATAGAGGGGACAAGCCTTTATTGCCTTTATGGGAGTTTTTGCTGACGGTACCGTAAGTGTCATGTTTCCATTACTGCTGACTGAAGCTGGGGAGCTTTATTATCTCAGACAATCCAGAAATAAATGCAGATCTTCTCTCCCATTGTAAACAAACTTTAGATGTGTTTTGTTTAGTCCTAGTTCAGTACTGGAAGTCTCTTACATCCTGTTTGAATAGATGTCAAGCAGATGAGCTGAATGGAAAATGAACAGTTCCACCTAAAACATTCAGTAAGAGACAAGTTCTGATCCAAACTGGTTTTAGGTGAAACAAACGCCACGCATCCATTCCAACCTTTGACTAAACCTGCTTTTCTCACTATCCCTGCAGCAATAATGACTTTACTGTGTGCATGGGCAGCTGGGGCTCATTGGGAGGGGTGATCATCCTGCAGTCAGAAAGTCATAGTTCCTCTGTATGAATGGGAGTGTGGATGAGTCAATGTGACTCAGTGTAAAGGCTCTTTGAATGGTGGGTATCACAACAAAAGTAATCGCTTCACCCTTTCAGTGTAGAATCTGGTTGTTGAGTTATTCAGATCTACCAATCATTTGCATGTTTATTTATGCATTGTTTGGGATTCAGGGCATATAAACCATGCTTTATTTTAGGTTACTGTTACAATCTACAGAACACCCTGTCTTTAGAAAAGGTTCAAAGGTCATGCACAGAATTAGGAAAATATGCACCCAAATGTATCCTCTTAATATTTGGAAAGATTTCTTGAACTTAGCTAAGTTTTAGCTTCATAACCCTCGAGTATTTAAATCCCCTTTAACAGAATTAGCAAAGCAAATCAAATGACTAGTTTGGATTCTGTGCAGTTATAATTAGGAATAGTTCCAATGACTTAGTAGAAAGGTGTCATTTCGTGGCAAGCTTGTTGAAAAATAACTCCTTGGATGGGTGTATGGTTAAAAGATAGCTAGACATGAAGTGTTCTGGAAGACTTTAACAAAATGTTCATATCATCGTCCAAAATGACACAACATAACTGTAGATCTCTATTCTCCAGCCAAGCAGCAGTCCTCTTTTTATTTGAAGCTGCGCTGTTTGAATCTTCCAACTGTGTCAACCTGCCATTTGGATTTAGTCTGAATTGTTCATCTGCATAGACAATGGCATGTTCTTGTGATTTACAGGTATTGCAGTTTTTGGGAAATTATTCAAAAAGATTCACAACCAGTAGTTTCACTACCAAGGTTAGCCTTCATCACATGAGATGATGAAGGCTAACTTGGTAGGATTTCACTGCAAAAACACAAAATCCTACCAAGTATTTCTGGTCTATGGTTTCAACTGCAAGTATCTTAATACACTTGAATTGGCTTACAATGAACTTCACAGGAAGATAGAGGAGCTTGATTTAAGTAAATAATTCCTTAATATTGATGAGGAAGTGTTAATTTTATTAGCAGATTATTTCACTTATAATGCGGGGGGAAAATATTGTGCTATAAGTGAAATAATCTGCCAATGGGACTATTATTTTTCATCTATATTAAATAATTATTTACTTAAAACAAGCTTCTACATCTTCCTGAAAAGTCACTTGTATGTTAGATTGACATTATTTCAAGCTTATTCAAATAATTACACTAAAACTACAAAAATACTTGGTAAGATTTTGTGTCATTGCAGTGTTCCTTCAAGCTCCAAGTTTGGTGATATCTTTCAACTACATGTATGAACTGAACAAATCTGGATAGTTTTGTTTACCAGAAATAAAATAGAATAGAAACATCCTTTATTGTTCCACAGAGGAGAACTTCAGGTGTAACAGTGAATATGTACATCCACATAAATAATTTCTGAAAGTGTTAAAAAAATATATCTAAAATAAATAACTTTATATAATTTAAGAAAAAAACCCTAAGACTTTAAGGGATTACCATGGTCTTCTTTTAGTTTTGTCATTTTTACTTTACAGTGGGCAAATTAAACACATAAATTAGTTTGCAAATGGCTTTGGTTTGATTTCTTTGCAGGTGTAGACTGGATTGCTTGTTACAAATCTGTTAAGAATTTCAGACAACACCAGTTAACCTATTAGTTATGTCTTTGGACCGTGAGAAATCTGGAGCACCTGGAGAGAAACCATTTTTGCACGGGGAGAAAATGCTTATGCTTTGCAGAAAGACTCCAGGCCGAGAATCAAACCCAGATCCTTATCGCTGCAAGGCAACCATGCTACCAACTGCACCACTGTGCATCTCCTTTGTAAAATCCAAATGCTACAAACTCTGGTGTACAGGAGGGTCTCAATATTTAGTTGATGTCTCAACTAAAATATATATTTCTTAGATTCCCTGAGGACTGCTGATACTCATATTTAACACCAGAAAGAGATCAAATAGGAAACCATCAAACATTCTCTGCCAATCGCTCTGCAGTTCAAGTGCAGCTTATTATCTCAGCCGCTGAGCCACTTTCATTGTTCCTGAGCTGCACCACTGTGTGTGACATTTAGTAAATCTAGAGGCTTTCTAGCTTTTGTAGTATGCATTTAAACAACATATTAAAGGCAGAATGTTCCTCTTGGAGCTCTTCACATTTCCCAGGTAAAGCAGATGAATAAATAAAGCCCCACTGTCGGCTGAAACTCTCCCTTCTTTGCGTGATTTGCAGTAGCCTTGAGTCTGATCTTGATCTCTTTGTAGACCCTCATGCAACAAGCATTGACCTTCTGCTCCAGCATGTAAAGAGCTCCGTGAGATTCAAAAAGGAAAGGAGGGGGACTGAGAATAAAGACAGCACCTCCACAAGCCACCAGGAGACTTCATCCACTCCACACTCCTCTCCCTCAGTCTGGCTTCGTCTGAGCTCAGCTCGTGTCTTGGAGGTAGATACCTTGTTGGAGCCACAAAGGAGCGGCTCTGTAATAAAAATAGCTGTCTCTGGTGGTCTTGGTGTAATTGGGATTGTTAACGTGGAGAGCTCTCCTGAGGGAGGCTGAACAGAGTATGTCTTTGTGTAAAGCACATAGACACCTCTGCACCAGCAGTCCTCAATTTGATGTAAGTACGAGAGAGAGAGAGGAGAAAGGAAGCAAACAAGTCACCTGAGTTATGTCGGATGTTCTGTGTAAGCTCGTTCTGTTTTGCTCTTCATATTTTCATATTAAATTATCTTAAATAACAAGAAATCATAATATCAAAACAGGGGATGCACCAATCCACTTATTTAATTTCTGATACCGATACATATATCTGAGGTTTAGAATCAGCTGATACCGATCCGATACAGAAAAACAGTGCCGAGTTCTTCTCTAGTCTAAATGCTACCATGTATATCATCGTGCTAGCATTTATATATATATATATATATCAAAGTGCAGAATTTTGAATATCAATAAAATTGAAATGGTAAACAAATTAATAGAAGTAGAAATGTCTGAAAGATTAATACACACACAGATAAAAATTAATTATTAAGACGTGATCACATGCTCTTCATAAATAAAAAGAGGCGGATCAATAGTTATGTCTTGTTAGTAACCTTCTATGTATTAACAATGCATAATAATGAATTATTAAAGAAGGTTAATTTAATATAAAGCTTTAGTATGCCCATAGTCTGTAATGATTTGTATTAAATTTACTATGTTCAGATCTGGTCATTTAGAGCTATAATTTATCTTGTTGGGGTAAGTTGGAACTATTTACTGCTGCCACTTTAATTGAAGCAGTAAAGAAACAGACGTTTGCTGAAAGACACTGTGATTCGTAGTGATGCTGATGAAGATGTTCAAATAAAAACAGTGCACTAATTTATATTTTTCAATTATTTTGTAAAAACAAAAAAAGTTCTGTAAGCTTAAAACTAAAATTATCTGTTTACAACCCTTATTTTGAAGTGCAAACAGAGGAAACTCTTGTTGCCCTGTTGTATTGATGGAGTCAGGTAATAAAAACATTAGTGGTCTGGCAGATAACAATTATATAAAACTTAGATCTTCTTTACTACAAATCATTTACCTGGCAGCTAGCTGTTGGCTGCTAATGCTGCTGAATTTGGCAATGGCTTCATACTAAAACTAAAGGGCTGTGTCACACTTTTTGATGAGCCTGGACTGTATATATTGAGCTTAAATTTTAAAATCTTAATTGAATACTTTTGTAATGAATAGAGATTTCTTAAAAAAAATCAGCTTGGTATTTCTAAAACCTTTATTTCTATTTGTGAAACCATGAAAATGGACCGCTTTCAATGTTTTTTGGTGTTTTGATCACTGGAGAACAAGTCAACCAGAATCATGGAACAAAATACATTCAAATACATGTATTTGAGGAAATCTGGAGGGATGGAAATTGTAAACGATGACAAGATATTTTGGTTTTGATTATCCTAGTTTTCTTCTCTTTTACCATCAATATTTTGTTTTGGTGTGCATAAAATATGGCTACAATTAGAATTACTTGGTTACTTGCTAAATATTGAAGGTAAGTGATTCAAAATAAAGTAAAAGAAGAATATCACCACAAAATATGGACAAGTCACACCTACACTAGAATATTCTACACTGTGCATAAACTTTAAAATACTGTTAGGCATTTTAAACTTTTACTCTCTTCGTAGAAAATGTAGCCAATAAAAATATCCCATCTTCTTGTTGTGGACTCAGTTTATGTCATGTTTTGTGAGGTTTGAGCAGGACGTAAATGCAGACAGTGTTACATAAGAAGCATGATGAAATTTGAGATGAACAAACAAATGTTTGCAGTGAGGCATAAAGAGATTCAGAGCATGGCAGGATGTAACAGAATGAACCAAGAGTAAACATGCAAACCAGAGAACTTAAATACAGAGATGTGGTCACTGAAATGGGGGATCAGGTGAGTCTAATTAGGGGAATGTTGAACAGCTGTGAACAAACGCTGAGCAGGAGAACTGAGCGAAGGAGACAAATAAAACACAGGCAATACAGAGGGGGTCTGACATGGGCACAAAATGATCTACAATTAAAAAACGGTGAAGCCTTAAATTTAAACAGAGAATAAACAGAACTGCAGAGAGAAAATAAGAATTTAATAATAAACTAAACACTTAAATGAACTAGTATGGAAAGATAATGGCAATGCTAAATAACTCAACACAGCAAGATCTTATAGACAATAACAAACCATTTGGAAAGGAAAATTCCCATGGATCATAACAGTCGCTCCCTAATTATAATCAATGCTAAGGTGCAAAATTGAGCAAACAGTACAAAACTACATTATATATTACATCCAATGTCTCTATTTATTTCCATAATTTATGAAAGATACATCAATGCAAATTCAAATAAACTAACAGAAAATGTACAGGGACATGAAGTGGTGTGTTTACCTGTACGGTAAACTGTAGGTTTAATTAAAAGTTCAAGTTGGTAAATTTACACCCGTTACAGGTAGAGATGCCAGGATCATAAAACTCCTGAAATGTTCTTATTGATTTCATTTTGGTATCTCAAGACTGTCAGTCACCCCCTTCTGGCCATTCCATTTAAAACACTCTAGAATAACCCATATATGTAAAAATGTTCTTCTGCAGAAAAATACATGTTTCCTGAATCTTTCCTTTTCTTTTCTTATGTTTTTTGTAAAATATTTACAAACTCATGTATTTGATGAGGTTTTAGGTGACAAACCAGCACAAAATACTGCATAACTGCTTACACAAAAGGGACAAATGAGAAAAGAATTTAATATTTTTTTCCAAGTAAAAACCTGGAAAGTGTGGTGTGCATGTTTTTAGCTTTTTTTATTATTATTTGAAGCTCCAAAATACATTAAAACTACCTGCAGATGTGACTTAAGCAATGCACATCAAACTTTTCACTTATGATTTAGTAAAAAAAAAAAATTATTTCAAGAACTGTATAATTTTCATTCTGCATAAAAATAAAAAAATAAAATTCCAATAAAATTAACTGCAATGTCAGGTTGAGAATTAAGCAATTTGCAAAACACTGTGGGCCTAAAACAAAACTTGTTCAGTTACCCAACAGATTTCTGACTGCAGGTAAATAGTGTGGTGTAATTGTGTTAGTGTTTGCCATGACAGATCCTTCAGAGGTAATCCTGTTAAGCATTCAGACATGATGTCCTCCCTCAAACGTGAGAAAGCTGTTGGCAAAGGATGCAAAAGCCTTTAGGTTGGGAATTAAAGCGCGCTAAGGAAAGTGTTGGAGAGCATGCTTCAAAGCCAATTGCTTTCGAGAAGCCAGGGCTTGATTTATTTGACTTAAGATATACTTTTTTGTGTGTTTCATTGTGAATGAAAATTTCATACACCGATTTAGAGGTGGTGAAATATAAATGATTCCTTTAAAGTTTCATCATAAATCAGTCTTGTCGGTATATGTGAGCAGACGCTGATCCCTCCTTGATGTCTCCGGAGCCCTGATCTCCGTGTCTCCCCACCACCACCACCACCACCTCATCTCCTCCCCCTACTTCACCCCGATCTCTTAAGGTGGCTCCAGCAGCGCCTGTTTGTCCCGCTGGGGGAAGCGCGTCTTGCTGCTGGGGAGATCTCTGGCAACACCAACAATGCTGCTGTCACAGCTGTGGGAAAATTCAGCTCTGGATATAAATAAATATATATATATATATATATATATATACATTTTTATTTATATCAACCCGTAAAAGCAAAATGCAGGAATGACTCTGTTACCTCTGCTGTGCAAAAGGCAGCAGAATCTCCACGTTTCCTTCGCCGCGTATGTGCTGCACAATGAGCGGCTGAAATACTTAGGAGTTCTGCTGAACGCATGGACCCACTCAGGGGCTGCAAGACGCCTGTTCCGCTCAGTCAGCCGTAAAATATATAGAAGCTGCAATGCACGGAAATATTGCAATAACGAAACACAATTAAAAGGGATTTAGAAATGTGTATTTTATTATTATTTTTTTTTTAAAGAAATGGTTAACGCCTCTAACGTTTATGTCAGATAATGCAAATAGAAGTTTTGCTTCACAGTAAAATGCAACAAATAAAACAAAATAAAATTATTTAAAAATATCATTTTAAAAATTTCATGCCTATTTTAAAAACTTGTGTTTTGTTTTCCCACAATTTCCTGACGTTTTAAATCTATCACCCTGCGGATCATCTTAAACAATTTAGACACTTCTTGTTAATTACACTGTGATTAAATGTTGTAATTACGTTACCAGTAATGTGCCCTTAATTAGCGGAGAGATAAGATAATGGCTTGCTATGACAAGAATATTAATTTACAAGTAGCTCATTTTTATTATTATTATTTTAAACCAACTTGGGTTTTTATGCATTTGCTCACAATGCAGTGGAAAAAGGAAACATGCGACTCTAAGGCAGCAAAACAGGGTAAAAAAAAAAACTAATTTTGCTAAGTTTAGTTTAATTACTTTAATACTAATCGAACTGATAAAGAAAATAAAATAAATGCAATACTAAAATTTGGAATAAATTAGTTTGAACGTTTTGCTGATGTTTCTTTTTTTTTCAGCGGTAAAATGAGTAAAAATAATTAAAGCAATAGCATATTTTTAACTTTACATTTCCAAGCTAAGAGATAAAAATGTGGAAGTATATTTGGTGTTATCAGTATTCAATGATATTATTTGCTAGCATGTCTTAAGCTTGGTTGGCAAAATTTTAAGATAAAATATTTTCACAAACACAAAGAGGGAATAAAATAATAAAAAAAAAAAACTTCTCTGTGGCTCATTTAGAAGACGTGCTGGTAACGAGGTGTTGGTGATGAAGTGGAGTCATTGGAAATAAATGCCTTGTTGCAGACTGCCCATGCGCAGAGTCCCCAGCGGCGGCGGCGGTGTGGCTAATGAAGAATAATAAATCATGAAAGGGTTTTTCAGGTGCAGCTGCGAGTGGAGTGTGTGTGTATGTCTCTCTGTGTGTGTGTGTGTGTGTGTGTGTGTGTGAGAGAGAGAGAGAGAGAGAGAGACGCAAAGAGAGGAGGAGAGGGAGGGTGTTTGTGCGCGAGAGAGAAGGAGAGAGAGAGGGAGAGAGAGAGAGAGGCGGAGAGAGACTCAGTCTGCCCTTCGCCTCAGAGCGCAGCCAGTTTGGGTCCCCGCAGCATTCAACCGAGTCGAAGAGGTACAGTCACCAAGACTGCTTTTTTTTCCCACTTACGTCCATTTTCAAGACGGAAGCTTTTTTTTTTTTTCTCTCTTGACTGAAAACAACAACAACAACAAAAAAGAGCAACGAAAACAGCAACTATAGCTCGAAGTTACTTTGGAAATCCTAAAAGACGAAGAGAAACTTTTTGATTCATTTCTCTTTTTTCTGGCATCTGTGAAGAGTTTCTGCCAAAAGAAAAGAAAAAAAATTAAAATAAAAATCCAAGGCAAAAAAAATATATATATTTGGTGGAGATTGATGGAAAAACGCTGAGACTGTTTTTGAACATCGCGCCACAAGTCAGTGAAGGAAGGGGGTCAGCCGCCTGGGTCTCTGGCGCCTGTGATTCCTCACCTCAGACCAGACGAGACCAGACCAGACCACCTCCACCTGCTCCAGTAATAACAAATAAATGTGACTCGGTTTCGGACGGCCGTCTTTTTCCTGCCTGAGCGTTTTACTCGACAGCGATTCGAGATTCCTGCGAAGCTATTGGACTTGAACTCCTAGCCGAGGAGGCGGAGTCTGAACTTATTAAAAGGAACTTTCGGAGGTTCGGGCGCTAGCAAATATGATGATGATGTCTCTGAACAGCAAGCAGGCTTTCACCATGGCCCACACCAGCCTGCCGGAGCCCAAGTACTCCTCGCTGCACTCATCTTCGTCCTCCACTCTGACTTCCAACGCACCGTCGTCCTCCTGCTCATCCTCCCGCCACAGCAGCAGCACCATCATCAGCAGCAGCAGCAGCTCGGAGGTGATGCGCAGAGCCTGTCTCCCAACCCCACCGGTACGTATTCTGCATAATCACTGCTTAAAGGCACATTTTGACAGCCCACTTTTTTTTTTTTTTTTTTTTGTGCTTGATGTTTTTTTCATGTCTGCACAGCAAATCACCCAACACCTCCATATTTTTTTTCTCACTCTGCTCAACTTATGTATTCAGCCGGCTTTGCCTTTCGTATTAATTTTTATGACCTGGGATGTTGCATGTGTCTTGTTTTGTGTGCTCCCCCCTTTTTTTATGATTTCTTTTTTCTTTTTTTTCCCCCTCATTCTGGAAATGTTTTAAACCGAGGAGTGGAGGGAGAATTCCCTGCTGACAGTTATGTGTGCATTCTATTTGCAATTGCAGAGCAATATATTCGGAGGCTTGGATGAGAGTTTGTTGGCCCGGGCTGAAGCTCTAGCGGCGGTGGATATAGTCTCGCAGACCAAGAGCCACCACCACCCTCCACATCACAGTCCCTTCAAGCCGGACGCGACCTACCACACAATGAACACTCTCCCCTGCACTTCCTCTTCCTCCTCTTCCTCGTCGGTGCCTATTTCTCATCCGTCCGCCTTGGGTAGCCACCACCATCACCACCACCACCACCACCACCACCAGCCTCACCAGGCGCTGGAGGGGGACCTGCTGGACCACATCACCCCGGGACTCGCGCTGGGAGCCATGGCAGGGCCGGACGGCTCGGTGGTTTCCACGCCTGCGCACCCTGCCCACATGGCTGGCATGAACCATATGCACCAGGCGGCCATCAACATGGCTCATGCCCACGGGCTACC
The DNA here is from genome assembly GCA_903066815.1 of Brachyrhaphis roseni. Classification (NCBI taxonomy): domain Eukaryota; kingdom Metazoa; phylum Chordata; class Actinopteri; order Cyprinodontiformes; family Poeciliidae; genus Brachyrhaphis; species Brachyrhaphis roseni. The sequence continues at coordinate 12,612 of CAEFZY010078272.1, forward strand.
GCCGCACATGGGCATGAACGACGTGGACGCCGATCCTAGGGACTTGGAAGCGTTCGCGGAGAGGTTCAAGCAAAGGAGGATCAAACTCGGGGTCACCCAGGCGGATGTGGGGTCAGCTTTAGCCAGCCTTAAGATTCCCGGAGTGGGCTCCCTCAGCCAGAGCACCATCTGCCGCTTCGAGTCCCTCACGCTCTCCCACAACAACATGATCGCTTTGAAGCCCATCTTGCAAGCGTGGCTGGAGGAAGCCGAGAAATCGCACAGGGAGAAACTTAACAAGCCCGAGTTGTTCAACGGCGCGGAGAAGAAGAGGAAGCGCACGTCGATAGCCGCGCCGGAGAAGCGCTCGCTGGAGGCCTACTTCGCCATCCAGCCGCGTCCCTCCTCGGAGAAAATCGCGGCGATCGCTGAAAAGCTGGACCTGAAAAAGAACGTGGTGCGGGTCTGGTTCTGCAACCAGCGGCAGAAACAGAAACGAATGAAGTACTCCGCATGCGTCTGAAAGAGAGAGAGGAAGAAAGAGAGCTACAGAGAGGGGGAAACCACCACAAAAGACTTGGAACTGAATAAAGATTATTTGTATCATATTTCCTAACTCACACCCTCTTTTTCAATCATAAGACTTTGAACTTCGAAAAAAAAAATATCCCGAAAACGAACAATGAGTGAAAAAAAAGAGAAAAACTCACCACGACTCTGTCAGAGGAAGATGTGGAGTCAATAAGGCATCGTTTTGACGGAGCAAGTAAGAACCACTGTTTCCACTTACTATGCCTCACCGTTTCCATGCCAGCGCAGTCAGAGTTGCTTCGATTTTTATTTAGAATTCCTTTTAAACGCTGATTATTATTTCCCGATAAAAGCAGCATTTGTGTGATTTATTTCTACTCAAAACGAGGTTGTTTGAATTCAAAGCACTTGGTCGGTGTTCCTATTTTTAGGCTTCTGAGCTACATGTTCTTCCCCTCCAGTTCATGACAATGCAGTCTGACATTTATTCAGGTCCGTGGGGGGATTAAGCGGTCAGTTGGTCCTGAAAGCTAATATTAGATTACTGCCAAATAACCTTCTGTAAATTAACACCTTAGTTGTCAAGCACTTCATTTTGTGTCTAAATGTGTTCTTCTTTCCACCTCTTTTGGTTTGAGCTCTAAATCAGGGATCTGTTTTTGAGATTCCCGGCGTTTGGACTCAGATAGGGATGCTTTTGAGGCCTCAGTGTGCGGAGAGATCAAAACATTTTTGAATAATTTGTGCAGATTATTGTAATTAAATATATATATTTTTTATTTTTAATTTTCCGTTTATGTTTTTGTTTACAATCCAGCATGGGCCGGCTGTCTTATGAACTATTTATTGGGTGAGGTCATGTTTACTTCATTATATATTTATTGGGAATCCCCCCCGCCCCCCTCCCTCCTCGTTTAGCTTGAGAAAAATCAAATTGTGACAGCAGCTCGGCTTGTTGTTGTGGTTTAAAGGGAAGCGACTGTGGAGTTTGTCTTTTTTAAAAAAAAAAACAAAAAAAAAACTACAGTCTCAAATTTAACGATTTTTTTAACGTTTGAGATGGCACAATCGAGAGATATATGAGATTAAATTATCGTTTTAAATTATTATTTTTATGTATGTTTTTTTTCCTGCTATTTATTTGTATAAATATGCGCGCATCATGATGAAATCGTTGCTTGTTAAAAAAAAAAAAAAAAAAAAAAAAAAATCACCTTGTTTTACTGTTTTTTTTTCTTGGAGAGAAAAAGAAACTGCTTCATGGAAGTATACGTGTACAATGTAAATATTTTCATTGGAATCAGTCGATGCACATAAATATATTCGTACAGGTTTTTGCTGTATTGCTGTTTAGCTGAGGTAACTTATTTCTGTAATGTTTGTTGCTTTTTTTTGGTTTCCCTGGTTAAATATTTCTACTTATTCATTTCATCCATGTAATTTTAATTTATTAATTATTGAACTGCAATATGTGTTTCATTAAAGAACAAATTTTAACATTTAATCCGACGTTTTATTTATTTATTTATTTATATATATTTTTTTTGACTGCACCGTGTGATGTGGCTCTCCCAGACATATTAGTATTTTTTATTTATTCATCTGCTTATTTATTGATGAGGAGGAGGGAAAGGCTTTAGCTGTGGGGGATATGACGCTTTTAAAACCAGTTTCGGATCATCTGGGTTTAGTTTAATGCAAATATATTTATATTGTTCCTTTTTAAAAAGAAAAATACAAAAAAATGTTTAGATTGTTTTTTGGAAGAAAAACAAAACATCCGCATGTCCAATCCTTGATTCGCTGTCATTTTCATGACAATAAACCCTCAGCTGAAAAATATGTAGTCCAAAAGTAAAACATCATTACAAATATCTCCTTTCTTGCCTTTTCACCCTCCTCCTCCTCCGGGCCTCCTTACAGGAGCCACTTTTTCCCGGCTGCATCAGTGTTAAAGACACACGTGGCTCCTGCGGTGACGTGCTGCCAGCCAGGCAGCTTATGCGGCTCACTGTTGCCTTTACCTGAGAGCAAATGCTAATATTCTATTAGAGCCTAATCAGAGGGTCTGTGGAGAGCTGGATGGGTCCCTGGAGCACAGACATGCCAGATGTCAGCCCGCCAGAAAAACAGCTCGCCTGCCAACGCGCCCGTCTCTATTTGAATGCACACTCAAACATCATGCCTCCACCGCGCTCAGGCTTTGAAGCAAAACCTTTGGTTCGATGTTATGCTTAGATATGAAGAGGAGGAGGGGAGGACAAAAAAACCCTGATATTTTGAATGTCATGTCCATATCAGAGCCGCTGGGATAGGACTTTAGGGCGCATTTCGTTAGCGCTGAGCAAGCGTTTCAGCACCATGGACAGCTCCACGAGTAACAGGAAGGGCCAAATATTAGCGTCATCAATCAAATTACTCCGTTTCTTTCTTTCTTTTTTTGGTCACACTAAATAATTCTGCATGGTGTTCACATCTTGTTGCAGAAAATTGAATAAATATGTTTATCGTGTTTAACTCTTGGGAATGTAAGCATTGCTCAGATGAATTTGTAAGAATAATAACACCCATTTCACGTGCAACGCCAGATATTTTTGAAAGCAGATGTTATGGCCATGTTACGCAAACAAAACTTGAACTTAACAATGGCGCCACGAAACCGTGGCCATTGGTGGAGGAGATGGGCGTTTATTCTCTTTTTTTAATTAACTTAGAGCGTTCTGAAACTTTAAATGTTTCTTCCTAATTATCTATGCCCATTCTCAGTGAATCAAATTAGTTCTACAATAAGAAACCAAAAACAGGCCTGTTCAGTCTTGCGCTCAGGACATTTTCAGCACCAAGGAAATGAGAAGATAAACGTTAGAATGTATTATTACCATCGAATTGTCGAATTTTACATGCACACAGTGTTCTTCAGTGAGCATTTACGTTTTGCAGCAAATTTTAAATGGTACCTATTTAAATATGCATTTATATATATATATATATATA
>CAEFZY010078273.1:0-14795 GCA_903066815.1 Brachyrhaphis roseni
ACTATGTCTCCCGGCTGGCCTGGGAACGCCTTGGGATTCCCCCGGAGGAGCTGGAAGAAGTGGCTGGGGAGAGGGAATTCTGGGCCTCCCTTCTGAAGCTGCTACCCCCGCGACCCGACCCCGGATAAGCGGAAGACGATGGATGGATGGATGGATGGATGGATGGATGGATTTAATTTCCCTTTGGGATTAATAAAGTATTTTTGAACTGAACTGAATTTATGGGTATCAATTCCAAGGACTCAAAAGCACTTTAGACCACAGTCAGTCATTCACACACTCATGGTGGTGAGCTACATTGTTGCCACAGACTGTCAGAAGTGAGGCTGCCATTTAGGGTTAATGACCTCTGATGACCTTCAGGAGTAAGGTCTTGTCCAAGGTCACAGTGATAAAGTGACTGAGACAGACAAACCAGCAACCTGGTTCATAAGACACGTCCATACCTGGCTTATGTTTTTTTTCCCAAAGGCTCCTCTGATGCCCCAGGATAGCGTGGCTGGATTACTGCATGTCATGTCAGCACTGAGCAACAAACACTCTGGCCTCCTTCTGGACTGGGAGGGCAACACAAACCCCTGGTAGAAATCATTGTGAGGACCACCAGCATTAACAAAAAATAACTTCATAATAACAATGTTTGTGTTTTTGCCACTTTTGTCTGTATTTTAAAGTAAGCACTGAACAACTTTCAATAAAGCCATAAACTAAGATCACGGTTCAGCATCTTGTTGACTCACCTTCCAGTTCGTCTTTTTGTGTCGCTTTACTTCTTTGTACTTAACTGTTTCTGGACATCTAGTGTTTCAAATCACCTCTGCATCCGAATGAGATCAAGATCTGGACTTTGACTCTGCTCAAAACTTTCCTTTTCTTTATTCAGCTTTTTACAGATCCTCTCACATGTCAAGCGCTTTAAGATACACAGTAGTGTTCAAAATGGATTCTATGATAGTGAGCTTGTCACAGGGGTGATTGGCAGCGCTAAGACCTTCCTCCAGGCTCTGATTGGCTGTTTCTGAGTGAGCTGTATAATTGTGCAATAAGTCCTGGGAAAAGGCACATAAAATCCATTTTTAATTTTTTTTTACCAAACATGTAGAAAACATTTTTTACATAAAATTTACATACTGAATCTTTAAGGTCACAATCCAAAATGTCACCACAGGTTTTGAAAATTTTGTCCATTAATATTGAGTGTGAGCAGGTACCAGTGAATGAACACTCTTTGTGGCATCCCTGTTAGTTAGAGACTCTGCAACATACCTGGGTACCAATATCACTAGTACAAACAATCATTGAAAAGTTCAAACATAACAGCCGGTTAGAGGGATGTGTCCCAGAGAGGATTAGTTCTGTTTGCTACAAACATCCAGCATGAAGTTATCCAGTCTATTTGTAGACGTCAGTTGACAGAATGCTCTTTGACTTGTTATGGAAAACTTGAACATATCATTAGTGGAAGAATGATATTTCTGGTGCCATTAAAGTAATTGATTTGCAATACTTTAATAACACTTTAATAGATAAAATTTTATCTTAAAAACCTCTCTATCAGCATAAAACATATTGTATATAATACATGATGTGACACTAAAATCACAGTGATTGGTAGGAAAAATGAGGTGATGTAACTTCTGCTCTCCACCTTAGATGGTTTTGTTGTGGTCGGCCGTTTATTCTCTCATTTATGCTTTCAGTTAAGATAGTTCCTGAGAGAGCAGAATGACAGTGATTCCCTATGCTGTGTGTGTGATAAGTTATTCCTGCTCCCAGCCAGCAGTCAGACGCTTCACCTACCAGTGCCTTTGCCTTACTGTAAAGCAGGGGCGCTCAAGTCCAGTCCTCCAGAGCTACCGTCATGCAACTTTCAGATGCATCCCTGCTCCAACACACCTGAATCAAATGAATGTCTCGTTACCAGGCCTGTTCAGAGCTGATCCTGGTCTGATGGAGTAAGGCTGCATCTAAAAGTTGCAGGATGGTAGAGCTCTGGAGGACTGGACTTGAGCACCCCTGATATAGAAGGACTCATTTTAAAGGTTTTCTTGGCTGTAGTGGCCTTTATGTGAGAGTGGTCTGCCAGGAAAGTGGGTAATGAGAGAGAGGGAAGACATCAAGCCGGGACTTGAACCTGCAGCGGTCACGGTCACATACATAGGGGGCGCTCTTCCTTCTCCACAGAAGAGCCTCTGGAATCACTCATTTAATTCCTTTTCAGAAAGAAATTCTCTGTAATCAGAACTTACTGCCTCCACTGCTGTGCTGTTGAACACACATCATGTTTGTTGGTTTTCCGTTACTAAATGTTTTTCCATGTAGAAATAAACATTTTAGCTGAAACAGCAATGGATCTGTTTAGTGATGATGACTTGCTGATATTTAAATGGCACTTTAGATCAGTTACTGTCTTCAAAGATTGCTTTCAGATGTCTCTACAGTGTGTGAAGCACATTTATTCCTTCTGAAACAAATAATATAAAATTATGACACTTTTAAGAACATTCTGTTTGTAACTTTTCCACAGTTGATTGTAGCGTTTCATTATCATTCTTTGACTGGAACGCTGGTCTGGAGACTCAGCTGCTGTCGATGTTTTCACCATAACCACGAGAAGAAAGACAAAAAGCTGATTTAATTGCATTGGTTTTTAACCTTTTACACTTGAGTTGAATACATGCCTCTTACAAAACAACATAGACACAGTTTGCAAAAAAAAAAAAAAAAAAAGAAAATCCTGTGAGATGGCACTGATATCATTATAGCTGCACATGCAGCTTCAGGGCTTTGGGTGTCTTTTGGGCAGCAGCGGCACTCAGGTGAACCAGCTATCATAGGATGAGCCACTTTGGACACAGAGTTGCCAGGGCAACCGCAGCTCATCAGGTGACATTGAAAGTTGTGTGTCAGGGATGGAGAATGGAGGCAATCACTACAACATAGAGCTATACGTAACATGTGGAATTTATACATCCCTACCAAGAATGATACAAAGATCAAGAATCAGAGCCATAATTATACAGTAGAGGCAATATTAATAACAATGATTTATATGGTCTTAGGCTACAATTATGATTTCATATTTTTTCTCTTTAAAAAAGGAACATTTAGTGTTATTTTCCGAAGAATTGTTCTTTCTGTTCGTCTCTTTAAACAGGGAAGATAAATATTTACACAGATTATTTTACAGCCCACCTACCATAATGTTCCTGTACTGCTGTGTAGTTAGAGACGTCAAAGACAGGAATGATCCCAGTGAGAACAGGGAGGATGGGAAGAGAGATGACGGCTCAACTCCAGTGAACAAGGACTCCAGAAAGTCTTACTGCTGCGTCTCAGGATTAAACTGATAAAAGGTCCTAGATTTAGTCCAACCTCAGAACAGGAGTAGAGGACATACCCCACCTCCCTTCTGCCCCTCTCCCCCCTGCCACCGCTGTGTGTGGAACAGTGCAGTGCAGTTTGGGTTTGACTTCCTACATGAGCAGCTGGCCCAGGCCCATCCTGAACTGCTGCGTGCAGCCGGCCAGCTCCTTCACCCGCTCCGTCATCTCTCTGGCTGCTCCAGCACACGGATACTGCAGCGCCGCTGTTTTCGTACTGATTACGATGTCTTTGAGTTTTTCACACAGGGTGTTGCTGCTCTGGGCCATGCGACCTCTCACCTCTGGAGACTTGGCCTGGCGTGATAGCGTGTCCCCAATGAACACCAGCTTGTGCGCACTGAGGATGACAAATTTGCTGTGTGCCACGAAGATCTTTGGCGGCTGGTTGGAGTTGACGGCGGTGAAGAAGGCATCAATGGCATTGGTAACCGTGGTGATGTTCTGCTCACACTGCTCCTGGTAGAAGAGGAGGAGCTGGCGGTCACCGTGACACAGCTTGGAGGATGCGGGCTCTCCGGCGTTGGTGGACAGCTGGTTGGCCAGAGGATGGTGTGGAGGAGGGACCCAGCCTGTCATGTCGTTGTTTATTGGCCGGCTGACTTCCTGTTCAAGCCGCTCAAATTGTTTGATCTTAAAAAACAACAATAAAGGAGCAACATTGGAGGCAAAGTTTACTGGAGGCAATAATTAGACAGTTAGCCATAAACAGAGAAACAGTTAGGAATCTGGTAAATGTTCAAAGATTTTATAAAGTTCTGTCTCCTCAGATGTTTGACTGAAATGAATCGATTGAATAAATTTCAGTGTCTCCACTGAATGAAAGTGATTATCATTTTACTATCATAACTTTAGTGTATTATTGAGCTTCTATATAATAGATCAACACAAAGTATTGTACAATGATAAAGGAAGAAAGACACCTGGTGTTCAGTTACTTCTTTTGCAAATAAGAGTGAATAGTGGAGCATCTCCACATGAAGGCAGTTCTCCACAGGCCTGTCACAAAAACAGATTTTGTTGGACAATAAATTGCTCCAGAAGTTATTGCGATAAACAATAATATTGTTGTTTTGCAATAATTTTGAAGTAATATAATGGTAACGGCATAATAATGAAAGAACACATTCTCAAAGATCAATAAACTTTAAATTCTAATGAACATTTAACTGGAACTGGAAGACATTTTCAACAAAAGTCATCATGGAACCCAGCAGAAAGGTCAGAGGGAGAGTTGGGACCAAGATGAAGCCGTGGTTAGGTTCTACAACAACATCCCAGAGCTCTGATCGATCCTTCATCTGGGCATGGAGAGAGGATGGACCAGCTGCTGGCCTGCCAGGACATGGACGTCCATCTGGACTGACCGACTGGACAGAGAAAGCAATGATCAGAGCAGCAGCCAAGAGGCTTGTGGGAAGACTGGAGAAGCTGCAGAAATACACACTCCAGTGTGAGTTCCAGCAGGACGGTGGCAGCCAGACCTTAGACCACAAGGTGTTCACAGACCCTTCCCATCCATTCTGACTCAGTTTGAACAACTAAACAAAGTCTCTGGTAGAGACAGAACTGCAAATATGCATTTAACCGTATGCAATGCTTTGTGTTGGTCTATCAAAATCTAAAATAGTACAAGGGGTATGAAGATATTTCTATTCAGATGTAGGAAATTCTGATTAACATCTCTTTTTTCCAGGCTTGTACAACTGAATGATGCCTTTTGATTTGTTAAACAGCAGAAAACAAACCTGTTGCTGCTCCAGCTGCGTCTTGTTGTGTCTGATTATGTTGCCTTTCTCCAGGAGCTGTCTTTGATTCTTCTCAAACTCTTCTTTTCCCTTCCAAACCAAAGCAAACATATTACATTACTGCTTCTGCTTCCCCCTACTGGAGACTAGAAGAACTGCCATTGCATTGCTCCCCTAGCCACAACATTCTGTATCAGCCTGCTTAATGTTTTCTTTTTAAATTAAAATGAAAATATTTGTGGACAATATTTTCAGCCTGGCCTCTCCCTTCAGCTTCACAACATGAATTACAGACTGTTGTGACACAGACATGAACATGTATTGTGAGACCCAATTCCTTAGTTCTTATACTCACATTATAACAGTTTGTTGGTAAGCTAAGTCCTGAACAAAAGGGATAAAACTATGCCACCCTGTGTCCAAATATGTGTCATATTTTATGCCAGGTGAAACAAAAGACGCCATATGGAGTAAAAATACATCCCTGGGTGTCCATTATGATACCAGGTGTTATAAATGGTAGTTGGTATCTTTTGTACATGTTTTCTGATAAAATATATAGCAATAAGTCATCCCTGCTATTTCCCCATTGAACAGATCCAAAGCTCATTCAACCAATCAGCTCTCTGGATGGGCAAACAAGACAAGAAGATCCCTGATCCTAAAAACATCCAACTAACAGAGGAATGTGTCACTTTCCCACATCAGAAGTGTAGCGACTTGTTCTGCCTCCCTCTTTTAGAAACGCAATTTCACAACTTTTGTTTTGCTTTGCTATTTTATCAAAAATAATTTATCACAATATATAGATTTTTTTTTAAAATCTTGGTCAAAAACTACTCCATCGAATCAAAGAATTAATTTGTAGATACATAAACCAATAAAACCGTTTCAGTCACGATAATAAGTTTGTGAGTGGTTTGTGGGAAGTTTAATCTTGTTTAGTTTATTTAATAAATCTTGCATTAAAGAGCAAAATAGCAGCTGATATATATTTTTCTTATTTGGTTAGGTAAAATGGTGTAATGTGGGTAAAAGAGCTTGCCATACGTAACAATCATTTAACACATTACACTGATATGGACAGAAGCTATTGTGTAAAAGAGACTTATGCCATGATAGATTTTCTAGCTCAACTTCTTGTGTGGCGGTAATGTACCTGTAAATGGACGTAATCATAGTCCTCCATCCAGCCTTCCTCTGTGACCTCATATGGTCTGTCCACTCCTTCCTCCTCTGCAGATGTAAATTTTGGGGGAGAGGGTAGGGGCCGTGACTGAATATGCACTTTCTCCCCTGCCTGGTAGGTTCCACTACCTGATCCTGTCATGTGACCACTAATCTCCCCAGGGATTGGAGGGAGGGGCAGCTGCTGCTGCTGCTGCCGGTTTGTCCTTTTGAAGAGCAGTGAGGCGTTACCGTGAAGAAAGGAGGCCAGTTGTTTGGCGTCATCAGGGATACCTCTCGCTGTTATGATCAGTCGATCTAAGTCATCCCCTCCTGGAGTCGGAGTGGACAGTGCTGTGGGTGACCATGAGATGCTGTCTAAGCTCTGACTGTGCCGAATCAAACTCTGGAAGACCTCCTCCATCTTTCCAACCTGCCGACCCAGTTTGGTCTGCAGTGAGCGGTCTGTGGCCTGGGCAGCATTTGCCACAGCACCTCGAGCAAATTCTAGGAAATCTCGGACCGTGGTTCGCACCCGGTCAGCAGCCTGATGAATGGCTGTGAGGTTTCCATCCAGGTGAGCAGGGCTCCTCCAGTTGCCTGTGATGAACGACATCATGAGGGAAACACTGGACTCAACAGCCTGCTGTAGGCGAGACAGACGCTCCATGGCTTGATCAAGGTCCAGCATGAGAGGCTTTCCTTGGATGGAGCCGGAGGCAGGAAGTGAGGATGTGTCCCGGACAGGAACCATGTCTAACGAAGAAGCAGAGTGGTTGCTCCGTGTGCTTCCTGTGCTTGAAGCAGAGAGGCGCTTAAACGACATGGTCAGCTCCTCAGCATTGGACTGGGCATCACGGACAACCTGGAGAACAACGTGGATTCTGATTACAACTTTTCAGAAATCATGTACATATATTAACAGTAATGGATTTATATTTTGATGAACAACAGACCAAGAAACTAGACTGTCAAATACAATGAAATGAGTAATAGAAGGACTGGCTGAACTTTTGAAAGTTTATTCCATTTGGATAGTGGCTCTCTTAGAGAGCACCTGGTGCAGCCTAGATCTGAAATAAGGTCGAATATTTAGGAACAGAGCCAACAGCTTGTCACATTACTCCACTTTACTACACGTCATATCTTTAGGCTACTATGAAACTTCTCAAGCCTCAATAATTTTCTCATTCTCTACAGCAGTGGTTCTGATACTTTCTTATGATAAATAAATACTACATTAGATGGAAAGATATTTTAAACTGTAACAGAACTTCAGCTTATAAAGGAAAGTCAGACAAACTTAAAATTCTGAGTGGGAAAATGAGAGACTTCTCAGCAACACAAACTTCCAAACAGCAGCATGTTATTTAAAACAAGTCATTTTCAGAATGACTTCAGAAAATCCAGAAGTCATTCTGTCCTTCTGGTGATTTGGTTCTCATCAAATCTTTTACATACACACTACTAATATAAAATTCTCTTTAGCACTCTGAGTCTGTACTGGGAGTCCGTTCCCAATGCACTCCTGTTTTAAGTTTCTAATGAAATAAATGTACTTGATTGGCAATTTTTATTGCTGGTCGTAGTCAGTTGACCCAGATAGAAATAAGGACCAGTATCAGTGGAGACAAGCTTTACTTAGGGTCTGAAAATTCAACTTAAAATATGTAAAATTATAAGTCAAGTTTAAGAACATTAAGAGGAAAAACATTTGTTTATCTCCTACCTTTAAATTAAATGACGAGTTGGTTTTGCTCTCTGTAAGGATCATGCTGCTATCTAGTGGATTATATGAGTACTACTAATCTCTGTTTAACTTATTCTAATCAGATAACACACACCAAGCTCTACTTTGCTTTGTCTGTTTCACATGAAAAGGTCTCTATAACAGATGGGGTTCAGTGTTAAATACAGGGTGCATGCACATTACTGTTTGCTGCAAACATGACTGGAAGTGATTGATAAAACAGTTTTTGTAAGATGTGCTACTTTTTAGAGACTAGAACTGCTGTAGGACGGTTTGGACGGTCTAGTTTTGTCCAGACACCAGTGTCTCACCAGGCTCATCCGAACCTCTTCCTCTTTTCCAATCTGAGACTGTTAGCAGAGGTGGTTGATAAAGCTAACATATACCACAATGTCATCAATATCAATAGAAAATACGTCTGATAGAATGTTCAATAATTTCACTGAACTCTGACCCAGCATTCAGGGGGATATGGACAGAGGAAGGGTTTAAACTCTCGATTGAACTTAATTGCTTCAAGTAAAGTCAAAGTAAAATGTTCTCTTAAGTTAAAAATGTGTAACATTTAGGTTAATTCCACACAAAAAAGTAAGTTGTCATCTGTAAGCGAAAAGAATTAAGTGAGATTAATGTAAAAAAGTTCAGAACATGAGCTATAGCCCAAATAGACTTTTTAGAAAGTTAACACTAAAGGTCAATAATACAATTGAAGTTTAAGTTTACAACTTAGCAAAATGTGAAAAAGTTCACATGGTACAGCAAGGCACTGTAAGATATTAACTACTCATAGACTCTCCACAAAAGCTATGTGTTTCAGCTAAGCTAAAATAAAATTTCAGAATCTATACAATAAAGATAATATCAACTGTTTGAAAAGTATCGACATGTGTTAGAATAACCTGGACACTTCTTTACAATGTATGTATGAAGATAACATGGACCGCACACGGAATCATCCTTACCTGTGGCGGGACATCATAGATATACTGGTCTCCCCTCTCGCCGCCTCGGTCCTCTCGTTCCCGTGGGAAGTCGTACACATCCTGGCTGGGGAGGCCTCCGCCGCGCAGGGTGGCTGGGATGTCGTAGATCTCCTGGCTGACTGCACCCCTCTGTCCCCGGTGATGTTTCTCAGTCAGAATAGGAGGCGGAACATCATAAACATCTTCTGGAATTAGTGGCTCATCGTCATCACTGACGTTGTTGTGCTGGTACTGGCCAGGAGCGGTGGGAACCTGGTGCTTCAATTTGGCAAAGTGGGGTGGCACATCATAGGTCTCCTCCCTGATTAACTGACCATCAGGAACATCTTTACTCACTGAGGGGGGGAAGTTGTATACCTGAAGAGACAGAAGAATCAAAATACACTTACATTTTTGATCCAAACCTTGTGTGTTTAATGATCTTGATGTTCTTGCATCGTATCAAAAAATAAAACTGCTCAACACAATGGCTAAGAAATAGAAATGACTGGTAAATACAAATACTTATGCTTAGAAATGCAATATGTTGTGGCTTTTTCCGGAGGAGCAGTTAATTAATGACAACTAAAGGTCAGCAGTTTTAGGTAATAGTTATATTCTACAGCCTTACAGTTTGCTGGGGGTTCTTGTCTGTGATCGCTGGGGTGTCATATATGTCTTGACCACTAGATGGCCCCTTCACCACCATAGGCGGAGTGTCATACACCTAAGAAAAGTGGAAAAGACAAAATTTGTAAATAATTTGTTACAGCATACATGGAATTGGAACAACACAAAACCACACATTCACAAATGTTCACATTTATCTCCATGTTTATACATATTTCTGTCTCTTCTTACTTCAATGATTATTAGTATCATTAAGCCCATTTCAGATTCCTCTCTATGTGAGGAACACAAACGATTGTGCTTCTGACATCCAGGTTGGGGTGAGAATTAGGACAGATTATGACTCCAACATAAACTGAAATAATTCAGGAGTCGACTGGCAAAGTCTGGATAAAACATCTCCACTGATTATTGTCTGATTACATCTGAGGAATTCCATCTTACACCAAGTAGTAACATCAACTGAATCGTTTTTTAAATGCCCATAAATTATGTGACTTAGGAAATATAAGCCCTGAATAACCAAATAGTCAAGGATGTTAATTCCATGTTGAATTATGGTCAAAAAGGTTGACTTTTTCTACCTGGTATTTTATTACTTTTAAATTAAGCATGACATGTTGGGATGAGTGGATTGTGACTGCTTTCTGTACATTTCTCAGTTGTCTGTAAATATTATTACTGACTGTTTGTGGATAATGTGTTCCCAGGTAGCAAAACATGTTCATTTGATGTTGAATTCTGGTCAATAAGGTGGATTTTTGTTTAAGGTTGACGATTGAGGGTGGATCAACCATCACAGATCCACCCAGTGATCATACATCTTCCACCCCTGTGCTGAGAAGAACTCAAGAGTTCAGGATGAGAGGAAACAGCAGAATATGTAGAACTGTAAATAGGAATTGTTGCTGAAACCAGCTGTAGAATGAAAAGATACATTGTCTCAGAAAACAATGTGTCTCATCTGGTCCCTTTAGTTTGAAGCTGTCTCACAATGAGCTCAGCATTGTAAGGACCTAAACTGTCCTGATGATGGAGGATAAACAAAGGGTAACATTACCCCCATTTTGCCCTGACACACTGACAGCAGTCATGTGACCAATGACATTTCTTCCTCTTCTTCTCATGTACTCAGGTTAAACCCAGCCTCATCGAAGTCTATAAATCTCTATTGAAATCACTTGACCTATTTTATATTTTATTGTGTGCCCCTCATTATTCACCTGGGGGTGTGTGTACGTGTGTGTGTGTGGGGGTGGGCGCGTGTGTGCGTGCACACCTGGTCACTGAGTTTAGTCATTTAGGTCATAGGTGTGTGTTCATGTGAAAGTTTGATCAATTTCAGTGTGAAGGGGATGTAAGTGTGTACAGTGTTTTGCAAAGTGTGTTTATAGTTGAGCAAATCTATGCTGGATGTTCATAAAAAAACTGTAATAATAATAGTTATTTATCTGAATCACCTGCTTTTGACAATGTTTACAAAAACTGAAGTTGTAAAATTGGCTATAATACTTTGATAGGTGGATTTCTAAAGAAAGCACCAATGGGGTTCTACAGCAGCGAACATTAGCCAGTTCACCCCTTCAGCTACCAGAATGTCAGCACATTGAGCCAAACAGTTTTCACTGCAATCACACATAAACACTGACCTGGGTGCTGTACTGCTGGCGGGTGGGTGGAACGTCATAAATGTCCTGCTGGGCCGGTGGCTGATGTCTGGGTGGGACGTCATACTCATCCTTGTCGGCTTTTAGTGTGTCGTACACATAAAGCTGTCCCACTCGAGTGGGAACAACTACCTGCACACAGCAACACAGGGACACAACACAGTTTAGACTTTAAATAAGAAAAATAATAGTGTTTATAATCATACAACCTGCATCTGAGTCAAAGAAGGACAGAACAACAGGAACAAAAAAAATCAAAGTCCAAACTTTATGACACATGAGCTGTGAGCAGCATACAATTATGTCACTATGACAACCTGCAAAGGTAAGAGCCAAGTCAGAGTAATTCAATTCAAAAATACTTTATTGATCACAAAGGGAAATTAAATGTTGTTGTAACTCATTAATTCTAAGTCTTCAAAGAGTTATTGTAAATAGCAATAGCTGTTGGCAGGAAAGCTCTCCTGTAGTAGTCTGTATTACAGTGAATCCAAAGAAGCCTCTGACTGAAGACACTGTTTTCCCAAGACAGTTTATGAAAAGGATTGTCAGTGTTGTCCACAATTTTCTTAATTTTATGAAGAATCCTTCTTTGCATCATTATCTCCAGAGGTTCTACAGTCGTCCCCAGAACAGAACCAGAACCAGAACTAGCATTCTTTATCAGGTTGTTGAGCCCTTTGAGGTCCCTGAATCATTGGCATTAGCACAAAACAAATCTTGCAGCCATGTCTCAGTAAAACACAAAACACAGCATTCCCTATATTCTTTCTGAGTCCTTGTCAGGGCTTGAAGTTCATCCATCTTGTTAGCTAACAATCTCACACCACCCATTATGATTTGAGCTTCCTCTTTCTTTCTCTCCTCTTTGCTCCTGCTCTCCTTTTCAACTCCTCTCAGATTTCTGCCTTCAGTTGTGGTATTATTTCAACTTTTCCAATGTTAATCAGCTGCTCCCGGCTGTAAATCACCTTGTTACTATGGTTACACTTCATAACAACATAGCAGAGTATGAAAAATAGTGCTAAAAATCTGTCCAACTACACACAGCATCCAAAACAAGAAGAAATGTTTATCCAAAAGAAAGCAATTTTCCCCTAGAAAGGCAGGAGTAAAGTTTTGAAAAAGAAAAAAATTCAATCAAAGTACAGAGCTACTCCAACATGTTGCCACCCTCAGCAACGCAATTTTAAAATTGAATTATAGTTCCTGAGAGAAAAAAAACTTGAACATCTTTGAGTAAGAAGGGAAATTTATTGTTTTCACACTGAATGAACCGAGACTAAAGGTGTCCTGTCTCATCACAACACAGGGCGGACACAGAAAGAACCCAGCCAATAACAACAGAGCAGGGGTCCGGTCACAGATGTCGAGGGAACCAGGCTGACCTATTGTGCTCCTGTTTAAACTGTGAGTTATATGGTTTGAGTGAAGAGTCAACCTGTCAGCCTGGGAAATCCCATTGCATGACCAGATGAAACCTGACAACATCTTCATCTACGAAGCAGAGAGTCACATTTATTCAGGAAATCTCAGGTTCATGTTGAGAGTTTCTGATTCTTCTGTTTGTCTGGTGATGCTTCCTGTACCATTAGGAAAATGTATCAAATTATTTAGAGGTTATAGTTATAATTAATTAATCATAATCAATTGTATTTTTACTAAATACCAATATTTGATGCAATAAACTTCACTAAGCTGTGTTTTCAGGAAATCCCTTAACAGATTAGCCAAAGAAAGGGAGCAACGTGTATCTGGACCAGAGGAGGAAACTCCTGGTCATTTCAGGCCACATCAAGATCAAGAATGTCTTCAACGGGTTGTGGCAGAATGTATTAACAAAACTACCCCAATAACAAATATTAATAAATATCAGTCTCTGCATGTAAATATGCCTGAAATGGTCCTAAATAGGATAGCTACACAAGTACACAAGTAAACCCCACACACACGCACCCCCATGCACTCAAACACACCTAGACACACACATACATGCCAAAACATGCCACTACAGAACTGTCAGGTCATCAGTCTCCATGGTTATGTAACATGATCATCATATCTTTATTGATAATTTTGTTTTGTGGCTCTATCTTCTTTACACCGAATTCTTTTTCCTGTGGTGAAGGAAATTTAACATAAATGAATTTGAGAAATCAACAATAAAAATTCAAGTTAGCATCTTTACACAAATATATTTAGTGTTGAGGTCAAAAATATTTGTTCATTGTAAATTTTTTTTCAGAAAAGAAATTGTTTAAGTACTAAGAGCCTGTCTTTTTAAGTTCCTCCACACAACAAAAAACTACGTATTTTGTTGTCTTTACTGTGCTTCATTCGGTAATTCAAAACAAAAAGTACTACCCATAATCCATCAGAGATCCCAAGCAACAACGGACCAGAAGTGATTTGAAGTAGAGGCCATTTTGCACTAGCAGAGGTCATTAATATTTAGTTTATGACAACAAAATCTAGCAACTTATTTTGTGTTTGCAATACTGAAATCACACAACATAGCTTCATTTGTTTTTATATGTTGTAATAATTGATTTTATTTTATTTTCTCAGGACAATGGTTTGCATTTGACAGTCAGGATTGGCCAGCAAAATATCCCACAATGCATTGAGCCACCAGCAGCAGCAACTAATAAAACCAGCTTTTTATTTGTCACAAAAATTAGTTTTAAGAAGTTTAAGTCAAAAATGTAGACTTCAAAGCTTCATCTATGCAAGCCCTGCAATTTCATTATCAACACCGTTCATGATTCATTATTATTAATTAATTTTGGTTGAACATCTTTAGTGTTGAAATAATAAATGAATGAGAATTATTGACATGCTGCACACACAGAGCTCTGTCAGCATGTCCAGACTTTAGTTTTTTCTTAAGTCTCAAACCAGAACTGCCTCAGGATGGCTCTATACTTCCAGATTTGCTGACCTAAATATCCAGCAAAGAGAAAGCCTGTGTCGTGATCTCTGAATGAATCAGCGTTCTCATGAAAGCAGCAGCTACTCTGACCTATAAACAATAAGTGCATTCACACACAGTGATGGAGAATTCTTCCACATGAAAATATGCCTGAAAATTCAAACAAGCTGTGAGTGGCACGAGCTGGGATGCTTCCTTTTGTTCCATGTTCTCAATGACGTCAACCAGGAGTCTTTGTTCAACAGATGACCTTCGCTCTGAGCAATGTCCCTCCCCCGTCCACTACCAGAACAGTTCAGGCTCCCCCTCTCTTTACATCTTTGCCCTGTGCAGAAGATTTACGCATGAACAACATGAAACCATGGTGTGGGCTCTGGTCCACAGACTAAAGGAAGAATTAAACCCAAAAATAGAATCCTTATAACCACCAGCAACATCATTTCCAATGCTGGTGGAAATGATGTTGCTATATATATATATATATATATATATATATCTATATATATATATACATATGACACAATACAACAAGATAAAAAGACAACACGTGAACAAA
>CAEFZY010078290.1:0-19673 GCA_903066815.1 Brachyrhaphis roseni
CATCAAACTATTATATAGAGTTTGAGCTTTTTTGATCCATAAATCAGTCTGCAGCTAAGTTGTTCTAGAGGTTAAATTGATATTATTTGGACTTAATTAGTAAAATAGCAGCAAATGTTCTTATTTCATAGCTTCATAACTTTTGACCTTCTCTCCTCTGCTGTTTATCAGCTACAGTCTCAGCTACTGACAGCCCTCCAGGTCTGTCAGTAGGAAAAACAGCAACTTTATACCTGTTGGGGAAAATATACTATATTTGCTTTGCATTGTCCCCACATGATGGCAATGATATAATAGGATCCAATTAAATTCTTGACTAATTTGGGTTGTTGCTATGTTGATGTTCAGTGTTTAAAGACCCTGTTCAATGTGCCCTTTGTTACTTTTGAGCCCCTGCAAAGGTCTCTGCACGGCCCTGTAGCCTTCACATGTAACTTTAAGCTTAAGTTCAGTGGAAGGAAAAAGTGTGGAGAAAAAATGTGCAACGTGGCTGACTGCCTGCTTGAGAAGATCATCCATTCAAAAGTTTGAGGAACTGTTAGAATCCAGAATCATCAAAATTACAAGAAATAAACTCTTGAAATTTTTTAAATATATAAATCTGTGTGCAGATTTACTCTATATGATTGAATTGCTAAAATACAATATAATTTTGATTAAATCAAAATTTGAGATTAGGCTATATGAGAAGAATTAAGTCCATTAAATTTAGATAAACAATTAAACACTAGGGGGCGACATTCCCTGATTCCACCAGCATAACTCCGCAGAAGAAGAGCAGGGAAAGCATTACCGGGTTACGGAACCCAGCGCAGCTCGCTCTGCTTGTTGTCCGCAGCAGTTAGCTTCATGGCGGCGGTGCGCAGCTTGCGGGTCTCGGTGAAATCCGACAGCGGCTCGGAGCGCTCGGAGTCGGACTCTGACTCCGAGTCGGACAGAGATGGCCGGGAGGCCGAACCGATGGAGGTGGAGGAGGGAGAGCTGGAGGCGGAGGACGTGACGGTTAGCCGCTCCCTAAAGGAGCTGCTGCCGGTGAGTGTCCGAGGGCCGCAGGCAGACCTGGGGCTGGAGTTACCTGCGGCCGGCGGAGCTGCGAGGGGAGGCGGCATGCGGTGCGGGAGTCAGTGAGACGTTAACCTCGCGGTTAATTGAGTTTAACGGCAGTAGAGGCGTTTGTCTTGCAGATTCTTTCTGTTCAGTTTCTAATCTTGACAGATTTTGATGAAGAAAGGAGTCGTTTGTTTTGGGAAACCTGCTCCCCTTTCCTCAGCTGCTGCCCCTGCACAGGTCCTCCATCTGTTCGCTGCGTTGCTTTAAAGCTGTGTTGTTATCCAGGTGTGAAGCAGATGTTCTCCTGCAGGTGGAGCCCAAACCCGAGGCCTCCAGCTGAACCACCTGACCCTCCATGTTAACCCCCTGTTGTGTCTTCTCTCTGCTCCAGGACACCAGCCGCAGGTACGAGAACAAGGCCGGAGCCTTCATCACAGGGATCGACGTCAACTCCAAGGTAGGAACGCACCTGGATCCAAGATAAACACACACCTGGATCCAGGTAAAAGCAACCTGGATCCAAGATAAACACACACCTGGATCCAGGTAAAAGCAACCTGGATCCAGGTGTGCATGTGAGCCAGTATCTTCGTATGTCAACATGTTAAACCTGATATTTGTCTGTTGGTTTTTTTGTGTGCTGTGGAATAAATGAAACCCGGCCGCTCTCAGGTTGATGGGATCCACTTGAAGCGGCTCTGATCTGACTCTGTTTGCTCTCCAGGAAGCCATTGAGAGGAAGGAGAAGCGGGCGAGACGTTTTCATTTCCGCTGCGAGGAAAATGTCGGTCAGAGGAACGTCTTCCTGGATAAAGATGCCATGAAGAAAGGTGAGGCGGTGTTCTGTTTGCTGCTGTTCACCAGGAATTCTTTAAACCTCCTCTTTCTTCTTATGTGATGCCAGCCATTCCCAGGCTGCGGATGGAGGCCATCCATGTGACCGGCGTGGACGACATGAGCACCCAGGACGTCTTCGGCTACTTTAAGGAGTACCCACCAGCGCACATCGAGTGGATCAACGACACGGCCTGTGAGTCCAGAACCCGGTCAGAACCAGGCATGTTTGTGGCAGAACTGCAGAAATGTACATTTCTGAGTTTTGAGTATTTATGGGGGTTTTTTGACAAAAGGTGGATTACAGCAAATTGTGCAATTTAGAGCTTTAGTGTTAGCTTCTGCTAAATGCCACATTGGTATAGCCTTTAAAGGTAAAGGTAATTTTATTTATATACCACATTTTCAGCAACAAGGCATTACAAAGTGCTTTACGGGAATTAAAAGGAAATGGAAACAAAATAACAAACCAAAGGAAAGAGCAAAAGAAGAAAAAGAATCTAATAATGTTGATCCAAAGTAAATAAACTGGATACTCCTGTTCAGGATTGGTAGATTAGTATAAGTAAGTATCCTCTGGTCTAATTCCTTTTCTGGTTTGGAAGAAAAGGAACCTAAGAAGTAGTTGCTAAGGTAGTTTTTCTGGGTTCCAAGTTCTAATCCCTGTTCTGGGTTGTTAGATAAGTGTAAGTAAGTCAGTATTCTCTGGACTTTCTGAGTGTGCTCTAAATTTGTAAAAGTAACGAGTACTCCAAAAATAAGCTGAAGAGTGACTAATAAACTAGAATCTCTGGATTCCAAGTTTGTTTTAATTCCTTTTTTGGGTTAAAAGTGAGTATTCCACAGTTTCTAACAAAATTAAAAAGAGGAAAGGACACATTAGGGCACATGGCAACATTCAGACAAAACAAAGGACAAAACAAAGACATGAGTGAAGGCGGTGACATCACAGGGCCATGAAACCAAGTTGCTCATCCTCCCGGCAGACATCCGCTAAAGATGTTGTCAAGGAATGTCCTTGGGAGCGCTCAGCTCCACAGCTGCATGGATAACAGGAGGTGGGAAGGAGCGATATGTTTACATGTCTTTAAGGAGATTGGAAATGTGCAGCCCTTCCAAGGCAACATGGAGAAAGCCCATTCGATACAGAATGTCTTAGGTTGGGTAGATTATAAATTTCAATCTTTCCTAAAGTCTCTCCAATACATCTCAGTTCCCAATCATCCAAATTAGTTTGACCATTCCACTGAGCCATAACTAGCAACTCCTCCAAGATTGATTCCTTTCTGTTAGTGAGTTTTAGAGTCCTTAGAGTTTCAGCAAGACTCACATCCAACTTGAGTCTCTGTCCACACCAACTGTCTGAGTGTTTGCTAGTTTTGCCCAGTCTGTCACAAATCTGTCGATAAGCCAGGTGTCCGCAAGCTCCAAACAGTAGAAATCCTGTTATCATGAATAAATCCAGGGTGTATCCTGCCGGGTGTGTCCCTGCAGGACAAGAGGGCTCTCCTGGGCCCAGACTTCTCGTCGAGAAAATTTAATCAATTGCATTGAGAGACCAGTTGACCAGATCCATAATTTGTAGTTTCGGAGGATGTGCAAAGAAAAGCTCCAAAAATAGAGAAAAAGACAAAAAACAGAGCAAGCAGGACAGGCATGGGCAGGGAGGGAGCAGAGGAAAAAAGCGTCCGCCTTCACAGAGAGTAAGAGAAAAAGTGCACTGTAGCTTTTAGCTCCCACTAATGTTTGTTGTGATTGGTGTTTTATGGCTAGCGCAGCTAGCTTTGTAGCTAGCGGTTCCCTCCACTGGTTCTACTCTGTGATTGGTGGAACTTCCTGACTGGTTCTGATGGTTGCCGGCGGATTACGTGTGCCTTCCCGTTTCCTAGGTAACGTAGTTTGGCTGGACGACGACACCTGCATCAGAGCTCTGATCAACAGCAGCCGGATGCCTGAAGCAGAGGCTGTTACCACGGAGACGGAGTCCGGATCCCAGCCCGACGACCCGAGCAAAGGTCAGTGTGGATCAGAACCTGAGCCGGTGCTTCCTGACACTGCAGTGCATTCTAGGTAAATGGGTCTGTCCGAATGCCGCAGCTCATCGGGATCGGGAATCTGAGGACGAGGATGATGAAGAGGAGGAAGGTGAGGTGGATGAAGAGGAGGAGGAAGAGGCGAAGAAGAGCAGAGACGATGAGAGCAAGACGGCTGGACAGGTAAAGCTTCACCTGGGAGGACAGCAAGTGGTCGTCTGTCTGATGAGTGACTCAACTGTGTGTGTGTGTGTGTGTGTGTTTTTGTGTGTGTGTGTGTGTGTGTGTCAGGTGGGCGACCTGTCACAAGCGGAGAGAGAGTCTCTGCTGAGGAATGAACTGAGACCTGCCATCAAACCGTTCAAAGGAAACAAGCTGCTGCTGCGCTTCGCCACGCATGGTAACACACACACACACTCACCAGCTGGTATTTCTACCCTTCTGAGGAATTTCATTGACTGAATATGAGTAGATGTTCTGCATAGATATATTTTTTAAATTCAGCTTTTTGTCTGTGAATACACATTAACATGAGTCCAACATGTTTTGGCCTGTTCCCTCCCGGTTCCTTGTCCAGATGACAGGAAGGAGCTGGGAGCGGCGCGCCGCAGCAGATACTACATGAAGTACGGAAATCCAAACTATGGAGGCATGAAGGGAATCCTTAGCAACTCCTGGTGAGTCTCTGCACCTCTGGTCGCCATGGCAACTGCAACACCCGATAGGTAATTGACCAGGCCTCGTCCTGCAGGAAGCGGCGGTACCACAACCGGCGCATCCAGAGGGATGTGATCAAGAGCAAGAAGCCTCTGATCGGAGACAGCATGGGACACACTCCGCCATACACACACCGACACTCCGGTAACAGCTCCGCCCACTCCCTGGCGTCACCACCCGCGCTGTTACCCACAATCCTCTGCTTCTACCCTCAGCTGACCTGGTCAACCTCCCCGAGGAGCCCATAAAGGAGGAGGAAGAGGAGGAGGACGAAGAGCAGGAGGACGAGGCCGACGAGGACATGGACTCTGACGACAGGGTGGTGGAGTACAAGGAGAGGGGCGGAGCCTCGCGGCCGCTGGAGACAGGGCTTCGCAGCCGGGCGGAGCGCTCTCCCTCACCGTGGTCCGAGTCGGACGAGATGGACTACGACCTGGAGCTGAAGATGATCTCCACGCCGTCACCCAAGAAGAGCAAGAAGATGACCATGTACGCCGACGAGCTGGAGGGCCACCTGAAGAACATCAGGTGAGAACCACTTCCTGCTTCCACATCCCTCTTCCACTTTCTGTCGCCTGGCCTGGTGACAGGGAGCTGAGCAGAATCGGGTCGGAGGTTTTGTTCATCCAGAACTTGTTCCACGCGAAACAGGAACCGGATCGGGTCGTCAGGCTCTCAGAACCGGGCCAAGGCCTCGTCGCCCCCCAAGGTGACGGACGTCCGGCAGCTGCTGGAGGAGAAGCGTCATGGCGGCTCTGGCAGCAGGAGGCGCTCCCCAGTGGCCGGCGGCAGGAAGACAGGTGAGGCGAAGAACCAGGTGTTCCGGATGCTGTGGTGGCTAGGTGGGACTGACCTTTACTGACCCCGCAGACGTGAGGCAGCGGCTCGGAAAGAGGCGTTATTCCCCCGACATGCGGCGCTCAGCCTCGCCCCCGTCCCCCAGGGACACGCCCCCGCCCCGGGAGCCAATCAGCAGCGTGCACCGCAGACTGGGCGTGGCCAGCCAGGACGGCAGAGGGCCAAACGCTTCCATAGACAGGAAGACGAGTACGAGTACGATCCGCCACTTCCTGTTTTTGTTCCACCTTCTGTTTAGAACTTCTTGTAGAAATGTGCTGTGATCTTTGCTACCTATATTAAAACTCAGTCAGAATGGTTCTGGGCAGATTATAATCCAGTTTTACGTCTGAGCGTCCTGATCTGTTTGTTAAAGTCCACTTCCTGTCTGATCCTCCGACTTCCTGTCTGTCTGTAGGCGCTCTGTGGAGCAGGCTGGGTTCCGCCGCTGGCGACGACAGCAGCAGCACCGGGCGTCACGAGCGCAGGCAGGGCAGCCGTCCAGAGCGGCAGGATGGCAGCCGGAGGAGGCGGGGTGATGGGGAGGAGGAAGAAGAGGAGGGAGAGGAGGAAGACGACTCTACGCTACAGAGGGTCTGGGGCGCCATGATCAAACAGAAACAGGAACGCCGCAGCCACAAGATGAAGAAGAGCCGGCTGGACAACCTGCCGTCGCTGCAGATCGAGATCAGCCGCGACAGCAGCGACGACTCGGACGCTTGAACCCAGGTGGCGGAGCCTAACGCCCCTTCACCTGCTGGGGCGGCCGTCACTAACCATTCCTGTTACTGAGGAGGAGCTGAACTTTCTGTTTGCCGGGAACACGTTGAGACTTAAGGCAGAACGGAGGACCCTGATGGGACTGCGCCCCTCTGTCTGAACCCTTCCTGCTTCTATTTGTAGATTTTTATTTCCTTCCTGTGTGACGCCATCAGCTTCCTCTTCCTCTGTGGGACGGGAACCAGGAACCGGGTCGGGTTGCCAGGTCGCCTGCCAGGTCCACAGCAGCTGTTCCCAACGTTAAATGAACCCATGGAGCCGCTCTTCCTCTCATGATTACGATGATGATGATGATCCAGGTCAGAGTTAAAACAGTCAGACAGCGAAGCAGCCAATCAGCTTTTAGCCTGATGCTGATTGGCTGCTCAATAAACACTGTTTTGCCTGACCCTTGACCTCTACAATCTGTCCACTCTAACCACAAAGCAGAGCAGAACTGTGAAGTGGGAGGAGTATGATTCATTGTTCGATTTTTATTAATAAAAATCTGGAAAGGAAGGGTGTGTCTTTGTATTCAGATAATTTGCTTTAATATTTAAAAATGTCATCAGACAAACATGAAGTTATTTCCACATTCTGGTATTTTAAAAACTAAAATAACTTGTGAAACTGATATTTACAGCAGGTTATTTTTCATTTTGTTTACTTGAGCAACTTCATCCTTAAATTATAATTTTTTTTTTTTATTTTGCCTATTTTTCTATTTTAAACATTTTATTTTACTTCCATTTATTGTTAAGCAAAAATATTTAGTTTTCAGTTATTTTGTCCTCTTGCTTTCTATTTAGTCATTTAGTTTAGGATTATTTTTTATTTAAGATATTTATGTTTCAATATATCTTTAGAGAAAGTAGCATTATGTAATGTATTGATTTTATGTTCCGGTTTTAGTTATTTGTGTAATATTTTAAAATTCATTAGAGCTTTTTTTTTTTTTTTTTTTGTAATTTTAATGACTGTATTAATATACTTAATGTTACGCTCATATTGAACATGTTTAATGAGGCCTCTACCTGTCAGGCTCCACGCGCTGGTCGCATGCTCTTACGTTGGCCAATCATCTCAGGCGGCCGTTTCTTACACAACTGTTAAGCTCCTTCACTCCGATTGGCTCCTTTGTGTGTTTGTTATTCTTTTGGACCAATCGAAATCCAAAGCCCGGGAAGCACTGCGTGTTCCCAGCCAATGAGGCACCCTGACGTCACTGCAACTACAAGTGAATTTCATGTGACGTATGAGGCCTGTAGCTCAAGTCGCCATTTTCTTGCCATCAAAAACCAACCGAGGACACCAACTGACGGCGGCGGAAAAATACCGTCAAGTTGGGCCGTAATTCTTCATGGTTGTCGGCCCAACCGTTATCTCGATGAATTAATGGACTGTCTGCTGCTACGTGGTAATGCTATTGGTCCGGCTGCTGTAGCTTGGTTCGGGTGTCGGAGCAGGAAGATGGAGGACCAGGCGGCCCGGGAAGACGCCTGCAGGGAGTACCAGTCCTCGCTGGAGGACCTGACGTTCAACAGCAAGCCGCACATCAACATGCTCACCATCCTGGCCGAAGAGAACATCCAGTTCGCCAAGGATATCGTGGCTATTATTGAAGCTCAAATCAGCAAGGTTTTTATAATCATAGCATACTTTATTATCAGTTTGTGTATGTGGGTCAAACATGGCGGTGTTGTGGTTAGCGGCGCTCTGTAGAGGCCCAGCAGAACCTCCGGCTTCTTTGTACGGAAGCAGCTCAGTCAGGCTGTCTGAATAAACCTCTGGTCCTCCGGCTAGCTGGATGTGGTCCTGGCTTCAACAGAAAGCCGCTTTTTTTGTTATTTTTAAACATTTTACGGTTACAGAAACTTCTTAAACAAAAACAGACGTTAGTAGGAAGTGGCTCTAACCGGTACCAGGTCCATTCTAACCTCAGAGTTCGGTTTCAACTATCTACTTTCTAAGTTGTTTGAAACAGGAAGTGACTAATTTCCATGTGGCAACACCAAGAAACTAAGAGGTCAGAGGTCACAGGAAGTGGTCATTAAGGCCTTCATCATCGCTGACTGTTTCCTGTCAGAAATCTTAGTGTTAACCAGAGAGTCTGAGACATGAGAGTAAAAGGTCAAATAAACTTTATTATTATTGTCATTATACACTATGAGCATTTATGAACACAGCTGGGTAAAGTAACAATATGTGAACTTATTTTTATTAAAACAAACAGTATTATCTAAGACATTACTGAAGCGTAAACTGTGTTTTTGGTAAACGGATGATTTTATTCCTGAGTAACAGATTTAAACTTCTTTAATATTTAAAATGATGTAATCAGACGGGCAAATATATAAACTTATGTGCAAATAAAGACTTCATGAAAGTTTCTAAATTACCTTTTTCAATATTAAACTAATACAACAGGGTACAGTAGTTATATATAAATATAATATAAATGTTTACTGTATGTTTAAATGATTTCCATCAGAATGAGCAGATAGAAAATAACAAAGCTGGTTTAGAAACAAGAGGTCTCACTCTGAGTCTGTCTGGTGGATTCTGGGTAAAACATGTTTGTTTTGCTATACTAGCTGCTCTCTCTAAGCTGCTAATGAGGCTCAGATAGAAACCTGACTGACAAGGCAGATTATTGACAACCTTAATTATTAATAAACCAACAATGAACAGAGCTGGGATCCTAAAATCTGAAACCAATCTAAAGTAAACGGGTCAGACTCGGATGAGGTTCTGGTCCGGATCGGTTTAACGGATCAGAAGCTTCTGATGATCTTGTTATCATCAGAAGGAGAAAATAAGTTGGCACTAAAATTAGCAGTAGTTATTAGCCACAGCTAACCAACAGCTTAGGTTCACTAATGACTAATTCAACAAACAAAAATCTTAGCTCTGCTACCACTAAACTGCTTAAAAGCATAAAAAATATTAGCAGAAGCTAACGCTAAGCAAAAATGAATGGGAATGCAAAACACATAAAAAATGAGACAGTTTGGATGTCTTCAGTGTCTGGTTGCCTAGCAAAGAGCTCTCCTGCTCACTCCTCAGGTCCAACATCGCGGTTCTGTTCTGGTTAAAGTAACATTAAAAATACATAGGACCAGATCTGAGTAAAAACTGAAATCAATGTGTTTGCTGAGTGGCCCCGGGGCCTCGCTGGTTGAACCCCTCTACTGGGACCAGTTTGGTTCTGAGGTTGTTTACTGGTTTTCTGTTTGCTGTATATCTTTATAAATATTGTAAAATATGCTCCAGAGTGTGGATGATGTAAATATTTCCGAGCAGGCCTTGGTTCTGAGTGTCAGTGATAGTGACAGGTTAGAACTCTGGCGGTGGTTCTGATTGAGCCGGACCACATCCTCCCCCCTCCCCCCAGTGTTTGATTCGTCTGCATGAATGAATGAATTCACTCGTTCATCTGGATTTTCTCTCTTTTCCTGGAATGTGACTGCTGGTTAAACATGTTGATAATAAAATCTGTGAAATGTGCTTTTTGTCATTTTTTCTTTGTGGGTTTGACTCTGGTCTGTGTGGCTCTGAGCGCTGCAGAGCTTAAATCTGGGTTCATAACTGAAAGTTGAAGGTTCAAAACCCGAAAGGGTAAAAACAAACCAAGCAGAGCGCACCATCGCCTGGGTAACGTACAAAGAGGGCCGGCGCCAGCAGGGGCCCTCTTTGGAGGTAAACGCTGTCCCCGGACCGACGCCCCGGATCGCTATGACGACGGATTACCACCTCAGCATTTGTAATCAGAACCGACTGAAGATCCTGGTCTTGAACCTTTTTGGACTTTTTGTTCCTGAAAGAAGAACCAAACC
Source organism: Brachyrhaphis roseni (assembly GCA_903066815.1). NCBI lineage: Eukaryota > Metazoa > Chordata > Actinopteri > Cyprinodontiformes > Poeciliidae > Brachyrhaphis > Brachyrhaphis roseni. The sequence goes on from CAEFZY010078290.1 coordinate 10,067, forward strand.
GTGGAGGCTGTTTAGTTTTTTTTTCTTCTTTTTATTTTAATCCAGATTTTTTTAAGTGGATTTTGTTTGGGAACTTTGTGGGTTTTTTTTTTTTTTTTTTTTTTTTTTTTTTTATTAATTTGTTCTAAAATGTTGTGTAACCCCTGCTGTTGTCTAAACTTGTTGAGTTCTCTTATCGCTCCAGGCGCCGGCCGCTGAGAAGCTCCCAGTTTTGTACTTAGTGGACTCCATAGTGAAGAACGTTGGAGGAGAGTACCTTGCAGTGTTTGCTAAAAACCTAATCGCTTCATTTATTTGTGTCTTTGAAAAGGTAAAGTCCCGCTAGCTGCCGTGTCTTTAAGCTCCGCCCACATGGCGTCCTGCTGTTGCTTGTTGGTTGTGGGCTGAGGCGGGCTGTGGCCACGGCACCCAGCGCTCTGTGCTCTGTGTGTAGGTGGATGAGAACACCAGGAAGAGCCTGTTCAAGCTGCGCTCCACCTGGGACGACGTCTTCCCGCTCAAGAAGCTTTACGCCCTGGACGTCCGGGTCAACTCCCTGGACCCGGCCTGGCCCATCAAGCCGCTGCCGCACAACTTCAACTCCACCTCCAGCATCCATGTCAATCCCAAGTTCCTCAAGCAGGTGGGTATGATGCTGGGGCAACGTAGGCTTCCACTGCAGGAACCAGCAGATCTCTGCTCTGTTCTCTGCTGGTTCTGGACCGAGAACATTAAATAAATCTTGACTGTCTTCAAATACACGATCCTATCCAGGGTTCCTGTCCAGGTCCTACTGTAAATATGTCAAAGTCAGACAAAACTAACCTAATGTAACTTTACAAGTTACAGCAGCTTGTTTTGAGTCAATAACTACTGGCAGATTTTTTAACATGCAAGACATTTTCCCATGTTATAAGTGAAGAAATATGCCAGAATTTTATAAGATTAAAAAGATTAATATCTTGTTGAAAACTTACTTTTATATTAGAGATATTTGCAGTAGGCATGGGCATTTATTATAGCGTTCATTGTGAAAACGATTCTGATTTCACTGGATCAGAACCAATCTGACCAGTTTCTCAGTGGGAAACGATTAAGAACGAAGCCGTTTGGATCAGGAAATGTTTTGTCTTCCTCCCCTGATGACGGAGTTTAGATCTGATGGTTCTTCTGGGCCTGAAATGTTTTATTCCAGCTTCACTTTGATGCGTTAACCTCCTGGTTTAATAACATCTGATCTTCCTCCTCCTGCTTGCAGCCTGAAGAGAAGACCCAAACGAAGCCGGTCCCGGCCAAGCCGGCACCGGCGGCCCCAGCACCCCCGCCCCTTGCCCTGGCGGTCCCCCAGACATCCCCAGCCGGGCTGACCCAGGAGCAGCTGATCCGGCAGCAGCTACTGGCCAAACAAAAGCAGCTGCTGGAGCTGCAGCAGAAGAAGATCGAGCTGGAGCTGGAGCAGACGAAGGCCCAGCTGGCAGGACAGGTCTGCTTATGGTTCTGAACCTCAGAGTTCTGGGTTCAGTTCTGAACCTCAGGCTGGACCACAGTCTGGATCCGGTTCTGGTTCTGACGTCGGTAAGCCAAGTTTGGCGTGTAAAAGCTAACTGAGTGTTTGTGTGTCTGCAGGGTGGCCTGGTGCTGCCACCACCTATGGGGTCGGTTCCAGCTGAGTCAAGCCCATCTCAGAGACCGGGTCAGCAAGTTCCTCCCCCCATCCGGCCCTGGATCCCCCCACAGCCTCCTGCCGACCCCAAGCTGTCCACCAGAGACCCCCGTCTGAACCGCAGCGGACCTCCTGCCGCACCCCAGCCGGCTGCCAAGCGGCAGAGCCCTCACCCACCTGGGGGGTCAGCAGCTCCCACAGAGAAGAGGGCGCCAGAGAAACCCCCCCGGCAGGACAAAGGCCGGCCCCCCAGGAAGGACCCGCCAGAGGAGAAGCTGAAGTCCAAGTCTCCGTCTCCGCTGGCCAGAGGCCCGCAGAGCAGGAGCAAAGAGGCAGAGGCAGAGACGCCCAAACCTGCTGAGGCCCCTAGGAAGGACCCCCGGCTGAAGAAGCGTCTGCCGGAGAAGCCGGCCGAGGCGAAGGACGAGGAGCTGAAGGAGAAGAAGCGCTGCGTGGACAAGAAGGAGCGGGACGATGCGCCACGGAGAGCCGAGCCACCCAGGTCCAACAAGACCAAGCCTCTGAATGGCCTGGCGCCCAAACACGACCACCTGGAGCCTGCTGACAAGCCTGACCCAAAAGCCGGCGCAGCCACTGCCCGCAGGAAGCGCACACACTCCCGGTCCCGCTCACGATCCCCCACCACCTCCCCCAAGAGGAAGGAACGGCGCTCACCCAAGAGCCATGCCCGCAGCGGCTCCCTGTCGCCGTCCCACAAGGCCGGGAAACCACGGAGGGCCCGTGGTGACGACACCACCCACGGCAAACCTGGACGAGATGACCGGCCCGGCGCCAAGAAGGTCCAGTCGGACAGCAGGAGGTCCAAAAGGCTGCAGGAGGAGCGCCGCTCTGAATCCAGAGACTCCCACTCCCCACGAGGTCACGACGGGGTCAAGGAGACCAAGGAGTCACAGCATCGCTGGAGGAGTGGCTGGGAGGAGAATAAACAGTGAGTCCGGCTCAGAAAGCTGACACGTTTACTTCCTCTGGTTTTATTTCATGGGTTCTTCTGGCATCTGTTGTTAGTTCTGAAACATGCACTGAGACTGGGAAGGAGAAGTAGTGAGTAAATGTGTACTGTCTGGTTACACAGCACGAAGCAGCCTGAGGACTCCCACACCAAGTCTGGACCCCCCCGACACAAACCCCATGGCACCCCGACCCGGCCTGGCACCCCCAGGAACCAGAAGATCCGTCTCAGCGTGGACGCCAACCTGCAGATTCCTGAAGTCCTCAACTCCGCCTCCAAGAAGGACCTGCTGAGGAGGGTGCGTTCAGGAACACCTGGGCCTCCCAGCTTTCTGCCTCTGTCTGTTGTTGTCATAGTAACAGTGGTGTTTGTGTCTGCAGGCCAGCAAGCGTCTGGAGAGCGGAGAGATTTCCCAGGAGGACTTCCTGAACATGGCACATCAGATCAAACACTTCTTCCAGTACCAGGAGGAGAAGCAGCAGCAGCGCTCGGAGAGCTGGGACGAGTCCGGAGACTTCTCCGTGAAGAAGCCGTCCATTCCCCGTCCCCATGACACAATGGACGCAGCTGAGCTGTCCTACTACGAGCACAAGTCCAAGCTGAGGAAGACTCAGGTGAACCACAGAGTCACGGGCGATGAAGGCCACGAGACTCCAGATGACGCTGGGGAGCCGAGACCGGGAGAGAAACTGGTAGGAAGGAGCGGTGGACACCCGTATGGACGGCCAGGTGAGCTGCGGAACACCTGGGAAAACCCGGACATGCTGCTCTCCTACTGCACAGTAGCTGATGCTTCTACTACCCTGCAGGTGAACGGAGGAGCAAGGAGCGAGAGGAGGTGCGGACCCCACTAGCCCCCATGGTGGAGGAATACAACCACGGGAAGGAGTTCCCTAAGCTGAAGGGGCTCCGCTTCCGCAGGAGGGACCGCCCTGGAGATTCCAGTAAGTCCAGGCCAGAGGGTCTCTGGGTGAGGTGGAGGTGGTGGGGGGCGTGTTGTGTTCAGGGTGTGCAGAAATCCTCAGCATCCTGTTCTGTCCTGCAGGTGAGCGGGAGTGGACGTCGCCGCTGACGGAGCGCCAGCTTTACGATGACGAGCATAAGAGCGGCTACGACACCCCGCGGAGATACGGCCCCGCTGACGCCCGCCGGCAGGACGGGCCCTCGCCCGTCACTGGGGGCCGCAGGAACTCCCCAGGGCCCGCCAGTCTGGAAGCTCCGCCCCCTCGATTTGAGCGGGAGCGCCTGTCGCCTCTGCATCAGAAAGACTCAGCGGACATGAGTCCGGTCCCTCGCTTTGAAAGTCCCAATAGCGAGCACTCTGACGAGGGTCCCCTGGATGCCCCCATTCCTCACCTCACCAACCTGAAGGGGCCACACCGTGGAGGGCCTCCGTCTGGGGTCCGACACAGCGACTCCCCAGGACACACGCCGCCCCATGAAGGAGGACATGCCTCCTCACGCTACAGTGGCCCCGGGCACATGGGACCCTCCAGACCGCACCGGCCCGGCTGGTATGAAGACAGTGGCCCTGGCCGCTTCGAGGAGCCACAGTTTGAGGGCCCCCACCACCCAGGCCCCGGCAGATTCGAGGGCCCGGCGCACCATAACATGGCAGAGAGGACTGAGGGCTCTGGGCCCTGTGAGGGGTCCCGCATGGCCATGAGAGGAGGAGGAGATGGGCCGTTCGATGGGGCCCCCCAAGGCCCCAGCAGGTTTGGAGGCCCTGTAGGCCAGCAGCAGCCGGTCAGGTTTGAGGGACAGATGGGGGGACCCGGTCACTTGGAGGGCCCCATGCAGCGTTTCGATGGGCCAGGGCCCTTCAACAACATGGGTCCTGGCCCAATGGGCTTCCAGCAGCAGCGGCCCCTCCACTTTGAGGGCCCCACTAACCAAATGGGTCCAATGAGATTTGATGGCCCCAGTCGCTTCGAGGGCCCTGGACCAGGCCCCAGGTTTGATCTGCCTGGGGGCCCCCACCAGGCAGGACCTCATCAACCTGGGCCCCCACGCTTTGACTATGCTGCTGGCCAGCAGGGTCCGCCCAGGTTCCCTCCCCAGCACAACATCCAGCTTCCCATGCAGCCCATGGCCCCGCCCCTCTACGACGGCCCCATGGGCCCCCAGCAGAGCTTCGGCATGGCCCCCCAGCGGTTCCCAGAACCCATGAACCCTCAGTTCACCCCCGGCCCCAACATGCTCCCGGCAGCAAACTTCAACATGCAGCCGGTCCCGTTTAGCCAACCAGGCCCCGGGCCCTTCTACAACCCTGCGGCTCCCGCCATCAGCATGCAGCAGCCGGTGAGTCTGCTTCCTGTTCCCCTCTGCTTCCGGATTCCCACTCCTTCCTGGTCCTGTCAGTATTCTTTAATCTATGTCTGCTGGTTCTGACCCGGTTCTCCTCCCTCCAGGTCTCCATGATGGGGAACTTGAACCAGTCCTTCCTGCCTCAGAACCCAGTGCCTTTCGGACAGCAGGGTACGTATTTAAAGCTCGGAGCTCTGTGTGAGAACAGGAAGTGATGTTGGGTCTAACAGATGTTGTGTCTGCAGCTGCGCAGGCGGCTCCTGCAGAGAACCACTTCGGTCAGCTGGACGTCAACGACCTTCTGTCCAAACTCATCTTCAACGGCATCATCAAGCCGCCGTCGCAGGCCGAGGCCTCGCAGACCGCCAGCGGTTAGTAACCCAATCACATGTTGCCGCCGCCACTGCCCCTCTCCAACCCTTCACACCGTCTATGGTTTCTGTTTCCTTTCAGAGGCGTCGTCCACGGCAACCGCACCAACAATTGCTGGGGCTGTTGAGGAGGAGGAAGAGGAGGAGCCAGAGGTGGAGGAGGACGAAGACCTGCCGGACCTGACCAGCTTCAGCATCGACAGCATGAAGCAGTGAGTCACAGATGTTATACTGACCCATCCTTGGAGTTCCTATGGTTCCTGAACGCAGCACAAATGAACCAGGATCTGGTTCAGTTTGCTCCTATATTCTGACCTCTGACCCTGTCCTGCAGGCGCTATGAGAGCGTGGTGACCAAGCTGTACTCAGGGAACCAGTGCTGCCTCTGCAGCATGCGCTTCACGGCCGCGCAGACCGACTTGTATGCCGATCACCTGGACTGGCACTTCAGGCAGAACCATGCCGGCAAGGTCGCCAGCAAGAAGGTCACACACCGCCGCTGGTACTACAGCCTGACGGTGAGCGTGCACACACACACACACACACACACAAAGCCAACAGCACAGTTCTGACCCGGCTGTCCGCCTCCTCCAGGACTGGATCGAGTTTGAGGAGATCGCCGACCTGGAGGAGCGTGCAAAGAGCCAGTTCTTTGAGAAGGAGAACGAGGAGGAGGTCCAGAAGAACCAGGCGGCCGCCAAGGAGAAGGAGTTCCAGATCGTCCGCGCCACCAAGGACCAAGTGGGAGAGGTGAGCCTCTCGGGCCGGGCACCCGGGGCAGCTCTGAGACACCAGCCTACTCCTGCTGCTGGGTTTGGTACAGGGCTGTGGCCTAGTTCTGGTCCAGAAACAGGAGATCTGTGGTGTGGAATCGGTTCTGATTATCCGTTCTTCTCTGCAGTCGTGTGAAATCTGCCAGGAGCCATTTGAGACATACTGGGTGGAGGAAGAGGAGGACTGGTTCCTGAAGAACGCTGTCAGAGTGGATGACAAGGTCAGGCCCCGCCTACTTTATAGGCCCTTTAACAATTTCCACCCACTTTCCATTTGGAAGTCATAAACTGTCAGGGTTTCTTGCTAATATTTGGGTGTTGATGTTAAAATCTTATTTTATTATGATTTTAATGTATATATAATCTTGATCATTTAATATTTGAATTTTAATATTAATCTTCTATCAAAATGGGTTTCCATCCTGGACTCTTGGTTCTAGAGCCCGGTTCTGTTCCTATATCAAGATGAGGTTGGTGGTTCCGGTCCGGTCCAGGTCTTACTGGTCCGGTTGAGTTATCGCCCTGGTCTAGGTTTTAGCCCGTTTACTCTTGAGCCGGTTGATTTCTCTTGAAAATGATTGACTCTTGATTTCATATCTAATTTGGGGAAAAGAATCAGAACCAGTTTGGTTCTGGTTTTCTGACCCAGAATGTCTCCATCTTGAATAAATCTCAATTTTAATTGATGGTTTTGTTCCAGTTTTACTGCCGGTTCTGCTCTGGCAAATGTTATCTGAATCGGGTCAGAACTGTGTGTTTTGTCTCAACAGAACTTCCACCCAGCCTGCTTCGAGGACTATAAGAACGTGAGTCCAGTCCGTCTGAGTCTAGCCCTTGCTCTTCCTCGTCCTTTTCATCATGCTCTCTCCCTCTCTCTCGCCCCTCAGACTTCGTCCTACCTGGACGCAACACCGTCCCCCAGTCGGCTGCTGGCCGAACATCCGCTGGGCGCCTTCGTCAAGGCCGAGGAAGAGGAGGGCGAGACTTCCTGTCAGGTCACTTCCTGTCTGATCAAACAGGAAGTAGAGGCTGACGTCACCGTTTCTGGTCAGGAGGAACCGGGCTCTGAGGCGCCAGCAGACTCAGGCCGGTCCGAGGACACGGCTTGACGTGGCGCCGCTCCTCTTCGTCCCGCCGGGCCGAAGATTTTTACCTCTTGAATACATTTTGGTATTTGGATAGTTGCGGCCGTTTCTGGGCCGCAGTTCTGTTTGCTGCGGTTCTGTTTGCCGCGGTTCTGATCGATTCTGTTCGCCACGGCTGTAAATGATTTAATTTATACATTAAAGTATTTTTTGGTAACTCTGGTCTGCAGCTGCTGTCTGTTGCCTAGTTACATAGTTTCTGATTTTTGATTGGCTGCTCTATTGATGAATCATCACAGGTGTTGAAGGTAAGCATCATCTGATTGGACGACGTCTCGTTTGAGGATCTTTTAATTTTGGTTTTTCTTCAATAAACAAGTCTGAAACGTTTTTGTGTGAATTCTGGTTCTGATCCGACTTGGTTCTGCTGTCATTTAGGTTCAGTCATTAAAATAAAGCTTCAGTGGACTCAAACCTCCTGATTTCTTGTTTTTATTCTCATCCACATGTGGACACCTTTATGCCTGAACATGGTGCTTGTTATGGACAATCCATGTTGAGCAAGTCCGAGTCCAACAACAGAACACCACTCGAGTTCAGATCGGGGGGTCCATTCCTCCTAACCACCCCCCTCCAGGTCTTATTGTCATTGCCTATGTGAGTGTTGACTCCAAGAAGGCTGGGGAATTTGAACTGTTGTTTGGTGCGTAACCAGTGAGAACACATCCCCTCACTCATAGGCCGAGGGAGGCTACCCTCTTGTTTACCTGAGTGAATCAGGTAAACGATTCATGTGCGCCTCAATCTTGGTGTACAGGCTAAAAGATTGAGGCAACATAGTCGCCCACTCCTGCCTGGGTCTCTCACCATGGGCAACTCCAGAGTGGAAGAGTATCCAACCTCCCTCAAGGAGACTGGTTTTAGAACCAGAGCCATCCGTTGAGGTGAGGCTGACTATTTCTAGATGGATCCTCTCAACCTCACATGACAGCTCAGGCTCCTTCCCCACCAGAGAGGTGACATTCCACGTCCCAAAAGTCAGCTTTTGCAACTGAGGATTGAATCTTCAATGTCCTTACCCTCAGCTACCACCCATCTCACACTGCACCTTACCCCTTTGGCTCCTCCCATAGGTGGTGAGCCCCACGAAAGGACCCATGTATCCTCTTTGGGCTCAATGGGTTAAAGCCCAGCCACCAGGCACTCACTCACGTCCCCCACCGCCAGGCTTGGCTCCACAGCCCTGGTGTTTCTGTTGGTCTTACTCATCATAAGGGGTCTTTGGACTGCACTTTGTCTGGTTCCTCACCCAGAACCTCTCTGCCATGGGTGACCCTACCAGGAACCCCTGGCAGAATGGCTCCCATCACCCCTCCACTGGGTTGATCAGTTGGTGGAGCGAGTCCAAATCATGGAAGCCCATTTCCACCATAAAATAAAACATCAAGGTCCAACAGAGTCATAACTATGAGTTTAACTGCTATAATAATGAGATTCTGGACAATTTCTCCTCAGAGAAACAGATTGACCTTTAATCTCATAATTACAACTTCTTGTTGGGCTTTTATCTTGTCTTTCATGGCTTCTTTATTGGTTTATTTATTTGGTTTATTTCCAAACCAAATAAACTTAATTACCAAAGGAAAATGATGCTGGTTTATGTGCAACAAGTTTTCCTTTAATATTAAACATTATATATGACTAAAATACAACAACTGATTCCATATCAAATTTGGGGAAAATAAACTGGTTCTGGTGTTCTAACCCAAAATGTCTCCATCTTTAGAAAATAACCTAAATTTTAATTGGTTTGTTCCAGTTTTACTGCATTTAACTTCATGGTTCTGATTGTGGTTCTAACTCCACACAGTGTTCCAAAGATCTTCTGCTTGAGGAAACTCCAAAGGTTCTCAATAGGGTCAGAGGTCAGAGGAGGATTGTGACCACACCATGAGTTTCTCCCTTCTTATGCCCATAGCAGAAAATGACACAGTGGTATTTATTGCATCATTCATTATCATGCATGAAGATGATTTTGCTACAGAAGGTACGGCTCTTCTTTCTGAACCATGAAAGAAAGTGATCAGTCAGAAAGTCCATATACTTTGCTGAGGTCATTTTCACACCTTCAGGGACTCTGAAGGGGCAGGCCAGCTCTCTCTCTCTCTCTCTCCATGATTTCAGCCCAAAAAATGACTCCATCACCTCCTTGCTGACGTCACAGCCATGTTGGGACGTGGTGGCCATCCACCACCAATCCACTACTGAGTCCATCTGGACCATCCAGGGTTGCACAGCAGTCATCAGTGAACAAGTCTGAAAATGAATCTTCATGTACACCTGGGTCCACTGAGACCGTTTCTGCTTGTGAGCTCTGGTTGGGGGCCCAATAGTAGGTTCATGCACCACAAGCCTCTGGAGGATCCTCCACCTTGAGGTTCCAGAGGCACCAGCAGCTT
>CAEFZY010078294.1:0-12172 GCA_903066815.1 Brachyrhaphis roseni
TTTATGTCTTCGTGTCATGAGGTAGATCTCAGCCGGCTGGTGAGAGAAAAAGTAGATCTTGGTCTCAAAAAGTATGAGACCAAGGTATAGAAAATAGTAAAAATAACATTTGTAATCATAATGTAAGTTTACTTTCTTATTTACCACCAATAAAAAAATTTATTGTGACAACCCTGAACTGAAATGCTTAGAAGAAATTGTCCGACAATGACAACTATTATTATTATTATTATTATTATTATTATTATTATTTTGGGGAGTTTTGGAATTCATTGTGAAAATGATACATAAAATTCCGTATAAGTTTCACTCTACTCGTAATGATTTATCATCTTGGGGACTCCACCATCATCTGTGTAAAAGCAATAAGAGATGGGGGAATATTCCTTTAAACTTTAAAAGCATATGTTTTTACTGCTTGCTTTGAAAGCTGTGCTGTCGCTCATAAAACCCCAGCTTGTTTACAGACATTCTCTGCTATCCTTCAAAATTATATTTCTGTGAGAGAGGGATTCAATATGATTACAAAACTGAGTGTATCTGCAGACAAGCAGGATTCAGAATATAAATGTTACTTTTACACTGGAAATTAATGCTTGCACATTTCAAAAGGCTTTCTGTACAGATACAGATTTTCAGCTTTCTTTGAAGTCTGACCAGTTGATTCAGATGTTGACTGTTATGATTTATTCAGAGCCACAACGCAAACAAAAGCAAACAGTGCTGCTTGATTGAGGTAGTAATTTGTACAAAAAAATAAATCAATTCAAAAACCGAGTAGTTTTTTGAACAAGATGAGTTTTTTTTAATAACTCATCTTGTGAACAAACTTATTCACATGTGATTTTAATTGGTTTTATTTAATGGAAACACCGCAATTGTGAAATTATGATTTTCTGACAATAGCGGAATATCGACAATGTTTTGGGCACAATGAAAATGCAGCTAGTCTTACAACAAATCTGAAGAGGCCTTTGACTAAACACTGTTACACCATGATGCTGTTGTAACATCATAACAGCTCAATATCCAGAGACAATATTCCAATATTCTGTCATCTGTCCTGGATGACAGAAACAGTTGTTGGCAAGCACTGCTAATCGATCTCATTTGCTCTTGCTGCTCCACTTTAACTGTGTTTGGCCATATTGTCAAGAATATAAGAGATCTTTGTCTATTATGATCAATGGACACTCTCTGTGGTTCTGCTCTGTAACCTAGAAGCTTTCTTTCTAACTCTTGTGGGATCTTGAGATCACAGTTCAGGTATTATTTAAATTTTTGATTCAAGTTAAATCAGCTGCTAAAAACAATTCTTTGTTGCCATGGGAATGCATCATAACAACTATGACTGTTTTGACAAGGTGTAGAAAGTTTAAGAAAATAAATATAACAGTAGGAATTGCATACAGCAGCACTGTTTTTGTTGCCCCAAGTTTTCATATAAAAACTGCCTGAAACAAAAAATAGAAAAAAAAGAGAGCAAACATTTTTAGCTGCATGGCATCCAAAACCAAACATGAAATTATAACTAAAAGATAGAAATCAGATGTAATGCAAGCAATAGTCCAACATGCTGCCACTATGAGCAGCGCAATTATAGAATAATGTTTCCCTAATTGTTATCCATTTCATTAAACGAAAAAAAGGGAAATAAGGTGCAGAAGCTGGTTGATGCTTGATTTTTTAAATATATCTGCTATGCAGTGTGGCAACACAGAGACTCGGCCCTTTGGGAACACCACACACCTGCCTGTTCCATGTGACCTGGCTCCACCACATGCTCCAACACCATGAGACCATTATGACCTCAACCATGGTGGGAGTAAACAGATCTGGGACTGTTCACAATGAAACGCAAATGAATGGAGGAGGCAAAACAAGTAGTGAACAACAACTGAAGCATGTCTGGCAGGCGTGAGGAGGGAGGAAAACAGGGAAATCTGAAGTGGATGACGTGCTGCTGACAGGAGCTGTGATGCAGAACAAACATGCAGGGCTCTCTGTGAAAGCGGCTTCTCCTCTGATGAAGAGCACTTGGCCCTGTGCCAGCCCTTCATCGTCTGCCACCAATATCACCTGGGTAATGACCTCTTTTGGCTAGTTGCCATGGTGACGGTAATTTGCATGGAAATAATGCTGGTCCCGGTGAAGGATGAGGGGGGCTGCTGATGTCATGGGGAACAAAGCGTGGGTGTGGGCTGGGCAGAAATGAGACACGAATGAGCTGAGGCTGTTTAGCATGATGCCCTGTTGTGTCAATGAGTCTGTCTGCCAGCAGGGGTCACTGTGGCAGCACTGAAACGCCTCTTCTAGGTTGTCCTCCTCTCTATGGCTCTTCTGCTGCCCTCCATTTAGATAAGTGGGTCACTTGAACATCAGAAAGTTATCTACTCTCCATCTGTTTGTTCCCCCGGTCTGGCAGAAAATGTAATCTTACTCCATTATGTTTACATGTCAGCTGGGGTCAGCGCACCGCCTCATCTGTTCCCCTGTGGATCTTTTCTCCTGTGATGAGGCCACACTCATTCTTCCTCTAATTTACCTAATGACATGAGTCTGTCCTGAAGTGGCACGGCTGAGTGTTTGCTGGAGAGGAGCGTTTTCAAGGACACTGAACACAAACTACCGACCATCACAGCACTTCAATTTAAAAACGCATTATGATTCCAACCTGAATCATGTCTTGAGAAGATTAATTAAAGTATTCATAGTGCTGGAAGAGCTTTCATCCCGTGTCACCAGTTGATCCACAGCAGCAGAAGCTTGTAGATCAAGACAACCTGCAGCAGACAGAATCCTGAAGAAGCCTTTTTTCTGCGACTAGTGCAGCTGTGTACCAATATATCTGCTTAGAGATCTGAATATTTATGTGTCTAGCAATTTGATTTTGAGTTTGTCACTTTTCGATTCAGAACCAATTTTTCTACTCAAACAGTTTAGAGATTCTGTTTAAATTATGTGACTGATAAGAGAAAAAGAGTGTAAACAAATAGTACATCTACGGTACTTAAAGCAATTCTATTATGTTCCATACTGTTTCAAATCCCAGCAATTTATTGAAGCAAGAATAGTTTGTGCCTAAAATCCTTGGATCCAAAAAAACTTGGATTACCAGTACTACACATGCAGACAATATTGTTGGTACCCCTCGGTTAATGAAAGGAAAACCTACATCGGTCACAGAAATAACTTGAATCTGACAAAGGTAATAATAAAAATAATAAAACAATATATTTTTATAGTGAACACAAGACACATTGCTTTTCTAACACGATTCAACAAAATTATTTTATAAAATAAACTCATGAAACAGGCCTGAACAAAAATGATGGTACCATTGTTGCACAACCTTTTGAGGCAATCAAGCGATTCTGATAACCGTCAATGAGACTTCTGCACCTCTCAGCAGGTATTTTGGCTCACTAGTCTGCTTGTTTATTCCATACAAATTTGTAGAGCTGTTCAAAAACGTCAGATTAGGAACTATGTGCTTTTGTATGCATAATTTTCCCCAAAGCAATATCCCATGAAAGAAAATATATCCATCTTTCTGGCAAAAGTTTTGCGCTGTTTTAATATAAAATCTAACAACAAAGACTAGATGTAGGTTCATAGTAGGACAACAATTTTCTACAGCAAATTCTTTTATGTTATTGGAACACATTATTGATAATACTTAAAACACCAAAAATAGAGTCAAATTATACAAAATATAATTAAAATAAATATTGTTTTTGCATGTTAGTTAAATCCTAATTAAGTCAGACAGTGAATCTTAAAGCAAGCTATGTAATGCTGCTCACATTTAAAAGCAAAATATATTAAAAGAAAGACAGTCCAAACAAATACAATATTTGCAAGGAACACATTGATATGAAAAAAAAAAGACCTGTTTGTGATTGGCCGGTGGTGTGGCTCATTTTTTGTGAAGTTACAGAGTCAAGCATGTGCCAGAAGACATACAGAGTCTGACTACTAATGTTTTCTGGGGCTGTTTAGAGTAACTGTGATGGTCACTCCAAAACATTGACTTTGTTGTCCTTAAGCCATGTGTAGCTAACTTGGACATATGCTGATGCTCATTGTCCGTTTGGAAGACCAATTACTGTCTAAGCTTTTAAATTGTGGCTGATGTCTTGAGAAGTTGTTTTTATATTTCCATTGAATTATCTTTTCTCGTGATGCCATTTACTTTGTAAAGGGCAACAGTCCCTCCGGCAGAATAACATCTCAAAACATGTTGCTGCCACCACCGTATTTAACATTTGGAACGGTGTCTTGAGGCTTGCAAGCTTCAACTTTTTTCCTCCAAATGTAACAATCGTCAATATGCCTGAACACAACACTACACAGTTTTAACTTTATTTGAGTTGCTGCCTTAAAATAGTCACATGTTGACACCTATTTAACTTAAATGTTGTGAATTAAACAGGTCACAAAGACACGAGCTTCCCCAACATGTTTAAAGGAATATTTATAATAGTGTACATTTCTAGAAAGTTATATAACATTCTCTCTCATTGTGGCATTCATCGGACAGAATTGATTATCCTAAATCAGGGGTCCCCAAACTCGGTCCTCGAGGGCCGGCATCCTGCATGTTTTAGTTCTCTCCCTGGTTTAACACACCTGGATCAAATGATTGCTCATTAGGAGACCTATGAAGAACACTGACATGCTGAAAAAGTTGTTGGTACTAACAGGGAGAGAACTAAAACATGCAGGATGCCGGCCCTCGAGGACCGAATTTGGGGACCCCTGTCCTAAATGATCTAAAACAGGAAGGTTTAGTTTGGTTAAATGTCAGGTAAATGAATATTTTACATCTTCAAGATTTTTACCTTTTCTGGTACTTGCCCTTTAAATAATAGCAGAAAACTGCTGATTGTACTTGGCAACCTCAAGTCTAAAACACACAACCTTCCACATGCACTTCTTTTTAGTTCACCGCCTACTTTTTTAGCGTTTCCACAGCATTCATATATCTAAAGACATTCTGGCTAGCACAACTTAAGAAAAAATGTAAAGAATGAGAGCAAACTGGGTGACGATAACAGCTGCTGCTTTCTACTGACAATCAATCAGACTTCCAACACCCTGAGCCGAGAACTGAGTAACCTCAGTTGGCATTCATCAGCTGCCCCACACACTGCTGACGGAGAGCTGAGAAAGGCTCTGTCACAAACCAGTAACATCTCTGTGTACTAAAGCAGTCAGCCATCTGTCATCACCCTACACACAACCAGTAAACACCACACACCCCTCCTTCTACCTTTTGTTCCACCTACAGTTACCCTTTGCAAGTCCTGCCGTGTCTGAGTGGTGATGTAAACTGACAGTGGATGAGGCGTTACATACAGAACTATGCTCGGTGTTAAAGACAGAGTAACAATGTCGACCAAGCATTCAGAGTGAGTAGAGCCATTCTGTCAGGACACTATATTCAGAAGTGATGTATGAAAAGCAGCAACAAAGGAAGCTTTCACATACTGTCTTGTTGCTGGTAACAATCTTGTCTTAACTACTCTGACAACTGCAGTGATGTCATCCAGTATGACAGAAGACTTCAGCCTCCAAAGCCCTGTCTGTTTACATAAAAGATGAAATAACACACAATTTCTTTTTTCTCACTGTCCAGGACAACCCAGGTGATGATTTCATGACTTCATAAGCTTCTGTCGCCTCAAAACGGCAACCTAACGGTGAAGAACGGAGGTGGTAGCCTCACACTGCAAGAGGGACTGGTACACTTCATCAACCAGGGAGCGAAACTCTGAACATAAATGTGACTTTCATGTGGATAATGTTTTGGGATTGTTAGTTTTACTATTTTCTTCACTGTTTGTTCAAAGAGAGCATCAATAAACATTGATTTGCCTGTTTGCAGTTTAGTGATACAAATAACACTTCTTTAGGAAAGAGGGCATAACATGTCACTTCTGTGACTTGTGTTTTTCAAGAGCATTATTAGTGTTCGCGGGGCTATGAGCACACTTAGTCACTTATTGTTATCATAATAATGCCACAAACATGTGTCATAACACTTGAAGTCCATATTACCCACCCCCAATATACATATTCATCACATTTGTAAATGCACCTTATAGACTGCAAAAACTGTGCTGTTTGTCAAGCACAACATTTTGCTGATCAAACAAATCAGGATTTCCACTAATAAGCCAGTTGTGTTTCCCAGCCTCCTCAGTCTCCCAATGTAAACCAGTTTATGATCCTTAAGACCTTTAATTAAAAAAACAAAACAAAAAAACACTGATTTAAAAAACATGTTTGGCATCTAAACCAAACACAAGTCAAAAAGCTTGTGTATTTAAAAAACTGAAATATAAGGAATCAAGAGATCATAAAAGCAATGAAATGCCCCTATCTGGTTTAGAATCTAATTCAAAAACCAAAGTAGTCAACAATAGAAACAAAATTAGAAATTTAGATGTTATGTTTTTTTTTATAACTTAATTTTTAGTTTTCTCATTCAGACCTATGAAATATTGAAAATAGGCTTCAAACGTATCAAAACTGCATGAGGATCAACTAGAAGGGCACTGACATTTGTTACATCTCAGATTATTGTTATTTTCTGATGGAAACAGTCGGAGTTTGGCCCGTAGGTGGAATCACCGCCCAGTTGTGTCCTTGGGCTACAATCCAGTAGCATGCCATCATCAGTATGCAAATGTGTGTGAATGACTGAATGTTGTGTGAAGCACATTGGGGTCTTTTGGACTTGTTAAAGATGCTGTACAAATACAAGTACCATTTATCAACAAGTCCTATTAAAACACAGAGGAAGCAGGTTGACCTTAGCTTGCCATTTCTATAAACTTTTTCATATAACAATATCTTCAGCAGGAGTGTAAAATAAGATAATTTACCCAGTTAACCCATCATGTGAGACCTTCCCCCAACCAAAGATCACCACCTGCTGATGACATTCTTCATTATTTTATACATTTATGGATTCTTTATGTCTCTTACCTATCAGACAGCTTCTTAGCAAAGCCAAAGTCAGTAAGGCGGATATGTCCCTCACTGTCCAGCAGGATGTTTTCAGGCTTCAGATCTCTGTAGACTATTTCTTTGGAGTGAAGGTACTCAATGGCGCATACGATCTCAGAGGTGTAGAAGAGGCCTGTGGCATTACTGAATCGCCCGCGACTGCGTAGGTAGCTAAAGAGCTCTCCACCTGGGACATAGTCCATCAGCATGTAGAGGAAGCGATCGTCATGGTGAGTCCAGAAGCTGTTGGAAAATGTCATGGCTGATTATGCAGTTAGGGGGTAAAGTGATGTCTGATGAGAGGTGAAATCAGATTAGATCAGAGGCTTACACCCAACTGTGGAGGAGGAAATAGATAACATCTCTCAACTCTATGAAGTATAAAACGGCCTAACCAAATGTTAACTGAAATCCTAAAAGAAAAAAAAGAAGAAAAAAAAAAACTTCTGAGAAAACTGAAATGTCTGATGCAGCAAAGTCATCTTAGCACCAGGTAACACAGACCACGAAATAAATTTGTTCATAAGGACACAACCTGTAATCTGTAGTGAAATTTGCCCATGTTCTGACTAGAGATGCAGCGATCCGATATTAATAACTATTGGTCCTGATAACTGAAGAAAATCTAGATCGAGCATCGTGACAATGTGCCCCATCAATAAGGGCGAATCTATTCAGTCGATTTCTATGCTTTGACATCATGCTTTTGTTATTTATTTATTTTACATTATATTTAGAATTCCTAACTACACTTTTTGAACCATTTAAAAGAAAGTTTGTTACAGTTTATTTTTACATGTTTTACCAAGGTAGACATTTTCAGTCAGTTTCTTAATTATTTATTTGATATTGGCTGTTACACTCCTAATTGCACTGACTGAACAAATTAAAAGTGTGTTGTTTCTACTTTGTTAGCTTGTGAAGCTACTGATGTATTTAAGTGTGCTGAACTGGTGCAGAGTTAAATAAATGTGTAGTCGTGTACATTTATATCTGATTTAAAAAAAATAAATCATATCGAATAAAAGTATTGAATTGGTGTCTGGTGATATCTGTATTATAAATGTAAAAAGTGGTATTAATAGTTATGATCGCAGCTGATTTTATATCAGTGCGAAAAAGTTTTAAAATTCTTCATTATGTGTCCCATCAGACTGTAATCCAGCTGATGCTTCACAGATCAAATTTTTCAGTAACGAGTAATCTAATGTGTTGCTATTCAAATCCAGTAGTCAGACTACAGTTACTTATCAAAATCACTTTGTTTTACCATTTTCTTTTGTAATTTAATTTTATTTCCTCTACGCGTCTTG
Source organism: Brachyrhaphis roseni (assembly GCA_903066815.1). Classification (NCBI taxonomy): domain Eukaryota; kingdom Metazoa; phylum Chordata; class Actinopteri; order Cyprinodontiformes; family Poeciliidae; genus Brachyrhaphis; species Brachyrhaphis roseni. The sequence goes on from CAEFZY010078294.1 coordinate 8,331, forward strand.
GGGAGTGACCACCGTTTCTATGCGACAGTTATCAACAGCGACAGAAAAACAATGGAGGGAAGAGGGAGATGCGAATTTTGCTGCTGATAAAACAGGAACTATTGAGTTTTGCTCACCAAGTCCAATTATTATAAGCAGGTGTGGGTTTTTTTTTTCTTTTTTTTTTTTTTTTCTAAAGTCGCTTGCAGATTTAATGAGTGGCGGGTTGCAGCTTTTGGCCTTGCAAATAAGCAAACATAAAACACAATTTGTCTGACATCCAGTTAGTTTTAGTCAGACTCTCCCTGTCCATTATTTCCCGGATGATCCGTCCCACTGTGTCTTTATTAATGTCAAATTAATACATTATCTGTGAATGAAGTCAAGCATTGCGTTGCGCTCCAGAAAACTGCAAACATTGAGACTATTATGATCAGCGCAATAAACGTGAAAACAGCCACGAATGAACGTGTCCGTAAAGTTGTGCAACTAAATGCTATTATAATTATTAATATTAAAATAAGTGTCACAAATCTATGGGACATCTGAGATATAGAGCGGCAGGAGGAGCTCTGTGTGCTGCGCTCTGACACCAAACACAGGGCCGTAACGCAGAACCTGGACGATGGGGCGGGGGGAGGAAAGGGTAAAATCCTACTTATAGTTTTCCAGACAATACACGCAAATTACTAAAGTTTTTTTGTACTGTTGTGACCATTAAACAATCTCCCCTTCAGTTCAAGCATATAAGTGGAGACACATTGATCATGTTACCACTATAAAATAACTTGCAATTAAGTACTGGCAAAGCTCAATGTAATTTTCACAGGTGGCAGAGCGTTGTTGTTAGCAGCTGCTGAAAGTAACTAAAAAAGTTACTTTTAATGTAACTTAGTTACTTTCCAAATCAAGTAGTCAGTAATCTAAGTTACTTTTTCTAGGAGTAATCAGTAATCCGATTAAAGTTCCTTTTTCAAAGTAACTATGCCATCACTGTTTGTTCTGAAGCAGTTTGCCTGAGATGTGATGTGCTGGGAGTGGACTCACAGCCTGATGAGAAAAGGGTGGCTGATTTCTGTCAGCACCTCCTTCTCGTTGTGGACATGCTGCTCCTGCTTCAGCCGGATCACATCAGAAATCTTCATCTGTTTTAGTGCAAAGAAGGCCTTGCTTTTCTTGTCCTTGACAAGAAATACTCGACCAAAAGTCCCAGTTCCTGAGGTAGAGAGGGAGAGAAGATTACTACATTGGAGTTTTACAGAACAGAAAAAAAATTGACTTTATTGCCCCCTAGGGAACTCAGGGATATGAGTGCATAGGAGCAGCTGCCGAAGAAGACAATAAATACAGACAAAATACATATAAACAGCTAAAAGAAAAAAAAATGAACAACCTATGATACATACACAGCAGTTTAAAACAAAACACAAAATTATTATACACCTTCCATGTCTCAGTCTATCTACTTAAAAATTGCATTCTAAATTTTGATGGAAGTGGGAACAAAGGAATATTTTAAATGGTTCCTCTCCTCTCTAGATCCAATATTGGATCTGGTAAAACAGTACAGTAAAAAGAAAAATCTTAAAAGTGTGGAAGACAAAAAATTGTTTTCAGTTCCTGATACTCTAATACTCCTAATGTAACCAACTGGCTCAGCAAATAAGAATGCACTTATATGAGCGATTTCAGCTCAGTGTAAATAGTACTACAAAGTAAGTAGAGCAAAGAGGGAAAACAGCAAACATGAGACCGAAGCTGAACCTTTCGGTCCTAAATGCCAAAAAATTCTTGGTGAAGTTGGAATTCCAGATGAAAGGCCTAATTTCACTGAATCTTGGTATATTTAGCTTTAATTTAGTACATTTTCATCAAAAAGAAAAATTAGTACCTAAAAATAACAAATGTTTTTTTTTTTTTTTTTTCACTTTACAAGCAGTAATAGAAAATGGATGGACAGATATAATCCTTTTTATTGTCACTTTCATCATTTTTTAAATAAATAATACCCTATATGGTATTTAAATATTAAGTCTATATGATCTGTCCCTACATGTCAGTACCAGTACTCAGATCTAGTACAAGGTGAATGTATCTTAAGCATTTGCCAGTGATTGTGTTAATGTTTAACACAGAAAGTAGTTGATGTGTGTTGTTCCTCTTTATGATGTCACTGTGAAGACTAAAGAATCATCCATTCTCTGCTGAAATGATAAGCAGCTTCTTTATGAATGCAGACACAATCTGCCTGCAGGGCACCATTTAACTGTAATCTCTGTCTATATTGCTTATAGACTGATGGCGCACTGCTCTTAGTGTACATCTCAGTAATACAGCCTTTCATTGTTTCATACGAAGCGGGGACAATAATAGTATCAAAGATGATGCGGACATCAAGTTTTGAACACCTATCAGGAGAAAAAGGAGAAGTAACATTACATATGAGGATGTAACTCCAAGCTCAGCCTTCACCGATGCTAAATGTGTTCTGTAGGGTTGCTGTTGTTCTTGTAATAAGAAATAACATTCATGTGTCAGTAGGGATGGGGAAGACAATGGAAGATAGCGTTTTCAGATAGCGGGAGCGAGCAGACTGAGTGGTGTCGGGTCACAGTAAAATGGTGAAGCAGGGAGAGTGGGCAGTAATGGCTGCACATTCAGCAGGCACAAAAACAAGTGTCCTCCCAAAGTACAATCACTACAATTTGTGCTGCCTCGCTTAGGCCTCTGCTTCTTGTTTTCCTTCCAAAGATGGAGAGAGGCATCTGGCATTTCGATCCTGTGGAGCTGATAAGCACCAAGGGAAGCATTAGCGACCGACGACAACGTGCGACATAACAGCTACACTCAATCCCCAATATGTTGTCTGTCTTCTTCTATACTAACAATCAACCTCTGTCTCAGGTCTACTGTTGCCACAGCAACAACATCAACAGTCTAAAGCTGCAGTTAGGTGAACCGTTAATATGAGAGCTTTTAGGAATGAAAGGACATCTTTCTTCTTTGGCTGACATCTGTAGTAGGAAAGATGCACAATTTCTATGGACATGTAGCTAGGTGAAAAAAACTCTACGGGTGGAATGATACCAAAGGAACCCAATACTAGATTCACCAAAAGAGGTACACTGGAGAGGAACTCTTCTCTCTATTGAAGCGCAGTAAAGTGCACTAGTTAACCCTACATACCCTTGTCATGCATAGCAACAAGCCAGTTCACATTGGAGTGTGTCTAACAAGGTCAACAATGTGTTTGATCACAGAAAGGAAAACATGAAGTACCTCCATCCTCTTTGTGAGGTCAGAAATCACACAACCACTTCCTCATCTAAAGGCCACTTCAGAGAGAAGATGCCTTAAGAGATATGAACCTGCATAGCAGTGGCCTCAAACTGCTTTCCTGAAGGGCCAAATTCCTCCAACTTTAGATGACTCCCTAGTCCAACCCGCTTTAGTTAAATGAGTGAAACTGCTTCAATAACATGGAGTCAAGCTCTACACAGCTCTTCTAATGAGCTAGTAATATTGGAGCCAGGTGTGCTGAAGCAATCTAAAAGTTGCAGGACACTGGCCCTTGAGAACTAGACTTTGAGATCACTTCTCGTTGTTCAGCCCACACTAGCTTTCGGTATAAAATCTTAAAGTGACAAGTCCATGGAGGGACTTGTGCCTTGCCTCGCAATGGTACCGTGTTTCCCCGAAAGTAAGACAGTGTCTTACATTCTTTTTACCCCCAAAAGTACCAATATGTCTTACTTTCGGGGTATGTCTTATATTGGAAAAAAAATTTCGATTTTTGTTTTAACCATAAAATTAACATTTATTAATAACCTGAACAGTATGGTATTCACCATACATGGTGAATT
>CAEFZY010078297.1:0-64158 GCA_903066815.1 Brachyrhaphis roseni
TGATTTTTGTAGTGACTGGGTGCTATATATATTTATATGTATATATATATATATATATATATATATATAGATACATATATATTTTAAATGCCCTCTTCTTTTAATGAAGAGGACATTAACCTCCTGAAACAATTACAGAAAACATGTTAGCTATAATAACAAATTTTGCTAATGCAACAACTCATTCTGAAATATCAAGAAACTTTAAATTCTGACATTTAACGCTGGAATTGGAAGACATTTCAAATATACAAAATAAATAAAACAGAAACAACAAATAAAATGAATTATAAAATCTCTGTAAACAAAATTGTCCTTCAGAAAAAGAGCTAGAACCAGGCTGAAGACTTTTGTCATCCAGTTTTTTAGTAGAGAGTGAGAAGCTAAAAACTGCAAGTTGTACAAATGAAAATTAAGCTGATTTTAATTTATTACATTTATTTAATTTATTGTGTGTTGCAACAGGTTTAATGGTAACCCATATGTGTTTCTGCTTCTTTGTCCTTTGCTCATTATTTATCTTCCACGCTTTACACCTACCTTGGTGTAGACTTTTAACTTGTATCTTAAATACTTTTCCCAGGTTCTTCATTTGCCATAGTACCACCCTGCTCTATCATTAGCTACAGCTGTTCCTCCTGATGTTGCTTTGTTGGCGTAGCTGTTGAAGTTTTTCTTTGTGACTATTGATGTTGTTTAGTCTGCTAGAGTGGGAAATACATTTTCTTTGTGTTCCTGGCTGCTTGTCTGGCAAAGTTGTAAATACTCCTCCTCTTACGTAAGCTTTAGCCGGTGCTGCAGCCAGGTTGTTTTGGCCTGTAGAACTTAGAAATTCCTGGACTTGTCCTGGCACTGAAAGTGGAAAACTGAAGCCAGAATGAATGCCGTCCAGGAGTCTGGAATGCTCATAAATATAGAAATGAAAGGAAATTAGTATTAAAGCATGTTGTGAAATGTAGAGTTCACTGAAATAAAATTTGTATGAGCTAAAACTGCTTTTCATCCATCAACTTCAATGCTGGGCAGTTTTGCGAAAGTTTTGTAAAAGCACTTTAGGGGACACAGATCTGTGATCAATCACATTTACAAAATAATCAACTGAGTGCTACTTCGGACCACCACTTTTGGCAAGCATTCTACTGTAATGTTTGAAAGGAAAGATACTAAAATATAATTCATATCAGTTTGGATGGCTAATAGTAGTTGGCTTGGTCACTATGCACAGAAATTAGCAAATCAAACTGGTTTTATGACTTGCACAATGTAAAGTCAGAATTAAGTCGGGTATGATTCTAGATCCAGGTTCTGACTTCCCGGGTGCAAGTAATACAGAATTAGAAGCTAGTTAGCAACATGTTACGTTAGCTGCAAGTAATGCAGAAAATCCTGAGGTGGCCCTAATAGGAACAAAAAAGAGGTAATGCGGGTTATTACATAATCAGATTTTTTTTTACTTTATTTCATATTACGGCAACTATTCAGGGGTGACTAAGCGCAGAGTTTATTTGCATAATATGGGAAACTTATGGGAAAATTTCCATATTATGGAAGCAGGAGTAAAATATGGTAGTTTCCCAGCCAAAATGAGAGACTCGACTGGTATGCTGTTAGCAAACACCTGTTTGAGCGGCATGTCTGCTGAGCTTATATTGACATATTCAGTGGTGATATGTTGGTACATTTTCTCATTAAATTTGAACCATTTAATTACTTGAAAACATACATTGACAAAAAAAAGAAACAGCTTTGACTAAATCTCAAGTTGTACTTGGAAGTATTACTTTATGGGTGCTTGCTTATTGTTGCATGGTCGTTAAGCTGGTGCCCATCTCCGGCAGTCATTGCTTAGTTAGGTAGGATACAGACACAGGTTGTCATGGTGTGATGTTGAATAAATAAGAATTGAAAGACGAAATTGCATGTTCATTTTGAGCAGCTGCAATTTAAGTTCTGCAAAATACTATTTGTTTACATTTGGTGGACTCGGTACTTAGCATCAAAAGGAAGTTTGCTCACATTAATACAAATAACATGTCTTTTCTGGTGATTTTACACAAAGAAATGCTTTTAATACAATAAAAGCTATAAAACGTGATTAAAATTTACCCATGGTTCTGTTTTTATTTTTGCTTTATCTTTTACCTTTACTGGCTGTGTGTTCGGTTTGTTGTCTACAGTAATGCAGACTAAGGAATGATTCTTCAATCTCAGACTTCTTAGGAAAGGGGAAAAACAGACAAAACAGTTGATTAATTCAGATGTCAGGTTGCAAAAAGAAAAGCTGAGTGATGGCGACACTTAAAAGAATCTGTGAAGATAAAGACGGACTGTGTATTTTTTGCAGATGATCCATCTCAGCATTGACAGTGTCACAGAGGGAGAGGGAAACCATATATAAATGACCCCTCCACCCACAAATCCCCGCCATTAGTCACAGTCTCCCTCGCTTTCCGGATGCCTTTTTTCTTAATATTCTCACTTCTCTTGTTACCACAGAAACACATAAACTCCTTTTATAAACTGAAAATTTGAAGAAGCTGTCTGCGTGCTGGAGTTGGGTCCTGATTTCACACTCAAATGCAAACACGGTCACTCACACATACTGTTAACTGCAGTAATGATCTTTAAATTAGCTCTCCATCTCTCTGTGGGTTTAAAGTCCTTCTCTGTTTAGTGCACAAGTAAAAATGGAAAGGAAACAGAGTTAGTTTTGACCATACAAGGAGCTGAAATACTTTTGGAAAACAAATTTTGTGAGTGGGGGAGTGAATGTCTTTTATAATCATGGCAATCTGACAACATGCAGTTAAAATTTCTACACACTATAGAAACCTCAGCTCTTCCTCTGCATGAGGAAACCCAGTTTAAGGATGTTTGCCTCCTTCAAAGGATCTAACTGCCTTGTTTTAGCTTGTTGTCAGTGTGTGAGATCCTGTTGAGGAAATTACTGAGCGGTGATGGATGAGAAGTTGAAGGAACATGACTCTGGTGTTGAGCTGTAGACAATGGTCCAGTGTTGGTACTGTTTAGGGAAATAAATAAGGTACCAGAGGTACAAATTATTTGGTGTCAGCTTATGGGTTTAATATGGACTTATGGTTTTATCACAGTATTTTGTGGTATGTTGTGATAATACAAACAATTTTTTACTTTTTTGAAGAAACTGTGGCTTTAACAGCATTACACAGTTATCATAGTCCCACAAACACAAAGACTACTCTTGAAAAACATTCCTATTTGTAATACGCCAGTCCCACAAAGAAGTGAGTTCCATCACTAAACTGCCCACAGAGGTGGCATTTAATTATATTTTCAAACTTATTAATATTTATTGATGCTCTCATTGAACAAACAGTGGAGAAAATGGTAAAATTAACAATCCCAACAATACAGTTATGTGGGGGTTAAACATCATTAATTGGAATTTATCGTGACAATACAAGAAATGTATCATGGTAAACGATACAATAAATGCTCAACCCTTGCTATACATAAAGAAAACATTTATCAAATTCTATATTTTTTCACCTTTTTTTAAAAAAATTTTTTATTTATCAGTCTAAACTCCCTTTTTGCACCAGAAAATGTATCGAAGCTCTTAGGTTCTTATGAAATGAGTTTAGTATCATTTCAATCATCAAGGAGTTAAGGCTTTGGGAGCAGCCACAGGTCATCAGATAAGGGGTTTCTGCTGTAGCCTTATGTCCTCAACAGTTCATGCTTGGGTGAGCTGAGGAGTTTTGAAGAGCCGTGTGCGTGTTTGCTAAGCTTGTGTTGCTCATTATAGAAGGCCTGTGTACGTGTGGGCGTGTGTGTGTGTGTGTATTTCAGAAGAGAGGGGGTTGCAGGTGAACCATTTGGATTCAGACTGAGGTTCTTCGTGGGTCAACGGATCCTCTGACCGTTTGAGAGAGAGGTTGTGATTCTTAGGCTCTGTTCTGTTTGTGATGGTCGTCCAGGGGGGATCTGTGTAATGGCACTGGTTAGGGGGGGAAAAAAAGAAGACTGTTAGGACCCGTTCCTGCTGTGACCAGTCCTCGTCTTTATGGGAGGAAAAACAAATAGTCAACACATTTGCTTTGGTGTACAAGACTGAGGATTGGGTGTCTCGCATGTGTCATTTTGATGACACACTGTCTGTCCTGATTTATTGTAGCCTTTTCCTGTTAACTATGCGACCATTTAAGAGGATGGATCAGTCATCAGCACAAATCAAATTGATGAATGTAGATAAAAAATTAAGTCTAACCATTTTTCACAGCAAAATATTCTTTATATTTACTCTTTTTTTCTGTGTTAAAGTAATGTCAAAAATAATTCAGTTTTTTTTTTTTTTTTTCCCCTTTTTATTATTTCCAAGGTTTTCCAGAGAAAACTTGATAAGCCCGGTAATTGGGTAGTAGGGGATCATCCAGTGGTCTGTTGTGCTTTTGAGTTAAGAAATGTTTAAAGTTGACAGGAAATTTTAAAATATCACTTGATAATCATGTGTTATTGGATGATTAATACCTGAACACCAACTATAAAGTCTTAAAAAATGCAAACATTTTAAAAAGACTTGTATAAATAAATAATGATTTCCCAGGTGGGGGCACAAGTCAAGCCTGGTGGCCTGCCAGGCTTATAAAACACTGAAGGGGAAACCCTGATTTCAATTCCCTAAACTCCAAATAGTAAACGTTTACCTTTTCTTAATTCTCATATGAGTGCAATTCCATTTTGCTTTCTGCAACCTGTTGGTTGTTTTGTAAGTTTTACTAAAATTGAAGCAAGACTCAACCCTAAAGAAATGCATAAAGGACATTCTCAACAAAGCAGCTAATGCTTTATTAACATCATTTTGACTAATATATTGACATTAGCCCATCTTTAAATCCTACAAGGTTTTTGAGCTACAGCTTTACTGAGTTTATTCGTTTAAAAAAAAGAGTCTTTCTTTGGTCTTCTTCTTTTTGGGAATGTTTTGCGATCATCCTGTGCTGGTGTTTCTCTAATCTGCAACACAAAAAGCAGTCTGATTTCTCTCAGTGGATGAGGAGCTTTTGTCCAAGCCGACTCGCAGCCTATTGATCACTCATAACCCCCTCTCCTTCTTGTGAAGTGTGGATCAGTGTGCAGCCCATGCAGTTGTGCACCAGCAGCAAGAGTTCAGCTGTGCTCCAACTGTGCAACAAATATACCTAAAAATGTTCTTGCTGTGCAAACTTTTAGGCAAAAATCTAAAAATTCATCTTAAGGCTGAACTGACTTCAAATGAAATAACAAAAACTCAACAAAAACAAACAAACAAGTGAACTAAGATAAGGAGCGAAGAACGCACAAATTGTGAGACTCCCATCTTCTTGTAATTTGCTGCAGGAGAGCGAGAGGAGGAGTCAGGGGGAGGGGAATGCACAGCAGGGAGGGGAGCATGAGAGAGCAGAGGCCATCCACTATGATACACACACTCCAATGCAAACACATGAACACTGTGAGACACACACATGCACGCTGTGGATGCAGGAGAGAGGGAGGGAGAGAAGCTTTCAGAGACAGAAGTAGGCAGAGGAGATCATTGGCAAGTTAAAGAGAGCAAAAGAAAGAACCTGGAGGAATTAGTTCAGAATAAAACATTTCTATTTAGGACCAGACCGCACTCTAACTTCTAGAAAAGAAAAATAAAGAAAATCACAATGCTTTGGAGAGTTAAGAAAATCTGAGGATTTTTTTTTTCCTGGAACTGCTAGGAATACATTTTGGAAAAGTCTGGATATGTGACCTTCTGTGGAAACCCTTGTTCCTTCTTTCTCACCATCAATTTTGAGAAACATTTTGTCATCATTTCATCTGAAGAAGGGCCAAGCCACAATGCCTACTGGTAAGAACGAAAATGTCCAGCTACAAAATATATATTTCTTTTCTTAAATGGGTATCAACATGTTTCTGTTGTGATGCGACTTGATCTCTATGCCTGACATTTTGCTTTAATGTTACACACTAGTTGTAAATTTCTACACAATATTAAATTTTGCTATCACAATATCGCCCTAAGTGCATAATTTCTGTGAACTACTTGGTTTATGTTTTAACATATGTTAAACATGTTGCTTCCCTCTTGCTGCATGTTGAGATGCCATTCGGCAGCCTGTGACCCAATTTAGAGCCTCAAAGGGCAGCAGCTGGCAGCAGGCTGCAAATGGGTATGAAGCAGAAAAGAAAAGGAGGGGGAATAATTACTTTTTAGTGCAAAGTCTTTGGTTTCGAGGTGCTGGAGACAATGGAATACTCCGTATTTCTCCTCCCACTCTGCATGTCCGCAGGGAGGGAAGGGTGCCCATCCAAAACACATAAGTGCACATGGCTCAGGGGGAAGCGGGTAGTGATGAGATCCCTTAAAAGTTCCTACTTTTAGAGTCTCTCACCTGAGGGGCCACCGATGACACCCTGCAGCTCCAGCTGTATCAGATTTTTTTTTTTTTTTTTTTCCCCATTCAGAAATTTAGGCTAGCATGCCACAGTCTCAAGCAAGGCTGAAGGGTGTGAACAGCAAGCGTATCATGGGTGTCCCGTGGGCGAGTACAAGTCTGTGGGTGTCTGAAAATAGGGACAGCATGCGGTGGATTATTCTCCCACAGCTACTCGACTATAACTACACTGCACATTCCTGAGTGGTGTCTCTGTGGTGTCAAAAACACAAAGAAATCTTTGGACACTTCATTTTTCATAGGGGGATTTTATATTTTAAATGTGTTGCGGTTTTGTTGAATGCGCTGTCTTTATTATGTGAAAATGTTTTTGTTAATTAGTCCACTAGCTGCACGCATGTGTTTGCTTAGGTTTTATGAGGCAATGAAAGCCCAGATTTATGTTTAAAGGGATAGCGCAGTGAGATGGAGTTGTTAAACTGTAGCAATCAGTTAATATCTTACCTACAGTCGATAACGCTCATAATGATTTTGTTTAATGTAAATTCATATTCTTTGGATCAGAAGGCTGAAACTGACTAGTAGTCTTAGTTGCCAAGACCCAGGGGACTTCTATTATTTTAAAGGACCCCATATTTCAGAAACATCTAATTATTTTATGCTAACTCTATGAACCATTAAACCTTTGATTTGCAATAGACGGTGAGTTAGAAACAAGCTAATATTTACACAGGAAATAGTTAGGAGGCGGTAAGCTGCTGATAATCTTCCTGTGTAAAACATGTTCTGAGAATGATGTCCCAAGTTTGATATAAATAGTAAAGTGTAAAAATAAAAAATATGATTGAGCATTATTTTAATTTTTCCTTTTACATCGGAGATTTGCTGTAACCAGAAATACTTTGCATGTTCCAATCTCAATACGTTTCACGCAGGACGCTCATTGGTGGAATACTGTCTCCAACCTCAATGTTAATAATCACCAACTTCTGTGTAAATAAAGATTTAAAAGGTCACAAGACAATGTTTTTATAACTTTGCACTTTTGAAATTGGAGTTAAGACATTAGGCGTCTGATTTGGTCTTAGCCCCTCTTGGACTAGCCCTTAGCTGCAGTTAATCTGGATTTATAATAAATCAAAATGCAAGGAGAGCAATATACTGCAGATAATTAACTGCTTATAAATAGAAACTAACTTTAAGCGTCCCAAACTATCCGTTTTAACCCGTGCGCATATTTACTATAAACATCTTGTGGTTATGATGAGTGTTTATACTTCAGGAGACAAATGCAGTTGTTAATTGGTGCACCAGGTGTGTGCTGCGTTTACTTTGGTTTATATTAGAGCCTTTTTAAGCATGTTTTCTCCTCTACCTCCTCTTGCTTTGTTCCAGCAATTCATGCAACATTTGCATTTGAGTATATTCCCCAAACCCGCACATTTCTTTGTTGGTCTAGCAGTAAGTTTAGTGGAAACCCCGCCTCATTTCCAATCCTGTTTCACCTCTTTGTCTATATGTGCCTAACCTCTGGGCCCTGCGTTCGTCTGCCTCGCCTCGCTGCATTAATTGGGCTGCAGTGTGAAATCCAGAGCGACACTTTAAGGTCTTTAACGTCAGTTGCAATCAAGGCTATGTCTCTATTAGAAGTGGGGACGGATCTGAAGTGGAATATGCAAAAATGGGAAGTCGAAGATTGACAAGGTTTCAGAGCGTAAAGTTGTTAAGTTCAATTTTTAGGATATACTGTTATAAAGTTAGTGCTTCATTGGTAGAGTGGTTGGGCAGAAGCAAAATGCAGAATTCACAAAAAAAATGTTGAGTGGGAAATGGAAGAATGGAAAAAATATGGGAGTGGGTGGTGTTTGACCTTTGGCCTTCTTTCTCATCTTTTCTTCCTACTTTCATTCCTATGGGACATCTACCCTCATTCCTCACTCTTACTCGCAGTTACTCATGTCCCCGAGGTTAAAGACGCTGCCAAAGTGAAAACAAAGGCGACTGCATTGCAACTGGTTTCGGTTATCCGTTCAGAGTTCTTGAGTTTCTAGTAAGAAGTACACAGGACGGTCAAAGATTGAGTTGCCATCTGGAAGGCATACCGTATAATAAACAAAATCTTGCAAGCAACTTTAAGTTATGTGCAGTCAAATCCTGTCTTGTGCTCACACTTTTTTTGTTGGGATCCTTTCTTTTCCTGCAAAGGCTGGTTGAAAATTTAAGGATGTTCCTGTACTTAAGAGTAAATCCATTTGGTGTTTCAACAGCTGTCAGTCAGAAAGTCTGGGAACTGCTTATAATGGGAAGCTCGACCAATCACGGTGTTCAAAATAGCAACCAAGTCCCAACCATCACTGGGAGAAAGAAAAATGGAAATCTTATTGTTTGACCACCTTTTTATTTAATTTATTTTACTTCGATTAAAATTGCAGTAAATAATTTTTCTATTACTGTTTTTATGTCCCATAAACTTGAAAAGCAAAAAGAGCCTGAGGAGAAAAAAAATGACTGCACCTAAATGTGAACATGGGCTGTGGTGGTCAGTACCCACATTATGTACAGGTTGGTCTATGGTTATTTTCCTAAATAGAAAAGAACAGGCATGGTCTGACTGAAAGGAATGTCTGGTGGAAGCTGAATTGTGAAGTTGGCAGGGTTCCTGTTGAGAAATACCAGATGTGTTTTAAGTTTCATAACAAAATATGATGATGGAGAAAAAGAATGACAGGAAGGGAGGAAGAAAAGGATCGGAAGTCAGTTTATGACTGATTGTGAGTGGTATGTGAGCGTATTATAAAGGTGTGAGTGAGCAAGATGGGATAATGTATGGAAATAACTGAGGGTAAGTCATTTAACTTGTTGGTGTGGTTAATGTCTTGGCCTCTGTCCACTAAGATGGAGCTGAGAACTATTATCTTGTTTTCCCTGCTGTGTTACACTCAGTTGCATGTGTAAACTAATCTTCGTAAAAAGCTGTTAGATTATTTCAGTGTTTGGCTAGCTTTGGCTGTTGGTGTTTGGTAAAGATGTTTAATTAGACTAATAGAGGTTTTGTCATATGTTTCTATTCTGTTTTGTGAATGTAACTACAGCAAAGAGGAACACTACAAGAATTTCACTATAAAGCTTTTTATCTTTTGTATGACAATCATAGAAGCTCAAATCAGAATCCAAATAATTAAAAATGTTCTTGCAACAAAATCTGAATCAAAACGCTTATGCAGTGGTAAAGTCCCAATATTTCAAATCAGTGTCTTCTAGCGTTTTATTTCTTGAAATGGCATGAAAATAGTGAGCAGCTGGAAGGTCCATGAGAAGATCAGGGTTGTTGCATCTGAAATGTTTTCCTTCCATATTGTGATCCTTTGTTTATAGAAAATCGGTTTTACTGTCTTAGTTTTCTTGCAGTGTAGCCAGAGAGAAATGGGGATCTAATTACTGCATTTTAGTTCTCATAAAGGTACCAAAGGCTGTTGTGTGTGGAATGGACATTTTTAGCTTAAATGATATTAAAAACTTGTATCTTTAGTCATTTTTTGACTTTGATACAAAATAATTTCTGTAAATTTCTCTGTTTTTATAGCAATTATGGTGCTTTGAGGATGCGTACCGAAGTTGAAACTTGAATTGAAAAAGTCTGTGCTTAACAAGCACCCACTAGTTTTATTTTGAATGTGGGCTGTGTATACATAAAATGTAGTAAAGATGGCTGATATATGAACGATTTAGTAGCACTTCAGATTATCTTTAAAACAATGGTCCAGTGCATTCATTTTCTCTATTCTGACAAATTAGGAGAATTCATTGTCTTAATGCCTCTAGCACTTAGCCACAACAACAATTACCATGACTGATTTGTGCAACAATAATTTTAATCCTAAGGTTCAGACCGAAGTAGTGATGAGAGCTTGAGAGCTTTCAGTTGCACAATGCACAAGCAGGTTACCATAAGACTCCTCACAGTTTTGTCTTGTGCCTAAATGTCTCCTGTGGATCATTTCCATATATTTCTAACTCAATGGTTCTTTGGGCATTTACAATGCAAATTCAGCAGAGACCTTTGTGCATGCAAGTTCAGGACATGTTACTTCATTTGCTCCACATCTGTCTCTGTAATGTATTTGTCTGCCTCTAAAATGTTTCCTCTCTTGCTCTTTCATTTGAGTCTCTTGATGTAGTCAAACCAAGTGGATATCTTCTCTAGTGGCAACCTTTACAGGATGAAGTTCCCTTCTTTGATATTCTATGGACTGTGTTTTCTTGCCAAGGGATCCTCCCTGGGAATCACGTGTTGGATTTGTTGCTGGAGCCACCATGTTACAGATTGTCAGTGTGTTTTTCCTGCTGGAACCCAGTGATTAAGGAAGCCACTTGACTTCAAATAAGCACTGGGAACAGTTTTTGCTCAGTGACGTTTTGTGTATAAAGTAATATTTTTATGGAACAGCTTCACAGTTTAAAAGATTGCTTGAGATGTGTATTACAAAGCACTCTTAGAGCTTTTTGAGCTACTTGTGAGGCCCCCGGGGCCGTAAATAGAGAGCAGTGCTCTCAGCTGTTTGCTTACCACTTCACAACAAAGAGCACTTCAGGTGGCTGTAAAGAGTATGACTGAAGTGAACCAGTTAAATTTGGCATGAGTCATTAAACTTGGCTCTACTGGTAGGGAGGCTTGTCCGGTTGGCTTGCACCAGTGGAAGGGAAATCACTGCGCTTCTGTTTGCAGATCTACAACTCATTACTTTGTGAGTCTGTGTGTTGTGAAGGCCCTTTATGTTATATATACGTTGATTAATGCTGTTAACCAGTCTTGATGAGAATTGCTAACAATGATAATGAAAATGACAGTGGCTTTTATAAGCAAGAAGATTTTCTCTTTATATTATAGAAATGTCCATAGACTGAATGTTTGGGAGCTTTGAACGTTAAATATGTACACACTTTAAAAATCCATGACTACAGGGTGAACTTACACAAGTCAACAGTAACAGCGCCTGCAGGTGTGAAATTTGATGTTTCTCTTAAGATCATGAGTTAAGAAAAACTTGCTGTCACATAACAAAAACCAAGATGTTTAGCTCTCTATCTGGAGACATCAATCTCATGTTCAGGCAAAGTGACAGCCTTTTACATGGAGAAAACAATGTTTTCTAGTGATCATGAGACAATGATGGCAAGAAACTGAGACTGTTTTGTGTAAAACTCAGTTTCATCGTTCAGCATCACTGCAGTCACACGTGTAATTGTTTCTGGCAATGCTCCGTAATGTGATATAATCAGCTCAAATCAGTTTCTACATGCCCCTCTTAATGTCTGATAAAGAAGTAATAGTTTTGTTTTTTAGTGATGTCACACTGAATTATTCGCATAACAAAAACAAACTAGAATTGCAAGCAGTTAAAAAAGGGGTGCATGTCCTGCTTAACAAGTCTGGCCACATCCCTCCTCATGCTGTGTTGTGCTGGTAACATCATCTCTCCCCCAATTTGGCTGACTGAGTGGTTTGCTACAGGATAGATATAGTCCTCTACAAACTACAGTATGCTTTTCAGACTCACTACACCATAAAAAACAAAGAAATGTTAAATGCAGTTTTAATATGATGCCAGAAATTAATCAGTCTTGCAAAAAAATTTTGATTGATTTAAAAGCGGTCAACGAGAGTTAGACTTCTTATTTTTAGCAATCCCTCACCTTCAGTTTTCTGATGTTTGCATTATTTTTTATATTTGATTCACATTCTAAAAATAACAGCAAAATTTCAAGCTGACAGGTTGCTCTATGTCTATGGCAATTTATTAGAACTGTAATGTCAGCATTGTGATAAAATGTTAAATGAATTGACTAAAAATACAGAAATTGTTTAAACACATTGTTGTCTGGTGACAAAGTCCAATTCTTATACAAGTCATTTTTAAATTAAAGTTATTTTCTTTTTATCTTAAATATGGCTTCTATGTGGTCATGCACAAACTTTCTTCTAAATCAGTTTGTTTTATGCAATAATCTTTTTAAGTATATTGAGTGGAAAGATTATTTACTTCTGTTACTGTCACTTACTATATTTAAATTAAAAATAAACTCTAGAGAAAAGTCCACATACTTGACCAACATAATTTCCTCATGGTTTCTCATGAAACATTTCTCTTAATCCATTTGCACACATTATAATAATCAAAATAAACGATTCAGCCTTTTGTACTTGGTGTTTACTGTTTGCCAGTCTTCCGTCGGTTTCTTTCTGGCTGTCGGTGTTTGCCTTTCAGCTGGGCCTAATGTCGAACATATGAAATCCTTGCTCTTTGTTTGAGTTCAATGAAAACCAGAGATTGATGCCAGGTTGCTCAGACACTCGCTGTATTCACTCTCTCCCTCCTTTGGCAGGAGACACCGACCTCACACACAATCCTTAATACTCACATGCACATGCAGAGACAAACGACACACACACATGCACAGAGCAGAAACAGTCCCAGCCTGCATACTTAGGACCATTATTAGAGGTAATTTACATGGATCAAGTTGAAAATAATCTGGATAGCAGGTAACTAAATCCTGGTCATCCTTATTCTGTGCTTGTGTATGTGTGCGTTGAGGTCAGACTGGTTGATGTGTGAGAGGGAAAATAGCTTGTTCACCCAGGAAACGGACAGGGTGTGCCCCAAACATGAAGCTGAAGGGTGGGAATGAGGAGCAGGGCAAACATAAGATGGGGCAACTTCTCTGGGGCGTTTGGGTTTTTTGTGTGCTCACACTTTAGTCTGCATGTTCAGGATTCACAGATTTCTACGTTCTACCTAGTTGAAAGTACAACTAGGTAGAACCATTGGTGATAGAACCATCAAATAATCAGCTTTGGTATGGATTGTGGAATAAATCATTTTTGTGAAACGTGTACTGAAAGATTTGTCAAACAGCAAAGGAAATGGATATTTGCCTGTTAAAGTCACGGAGTGCAATTTAATCTGTCTCTTTGTGCATTATGTGCATGAAAGCAGAATGTGGCTTACTGAAAAACCAAGTCTGTTTTGTGTTTATGTGCGTTGTTGATTCACTCCATAGATTTGTTGTTCTTTCTGATCTTTAATTGTTAGAAAGTGGGTCAGGACTGGGGTTTAAACATTTGGAGGACACAAAAACAAGCAGTAAATCCTTTCCAAACTTGTCAGAGAGAAACTAAAACTTCATCCCACTTAAGTCATGAGACACTGGAGTTCCTTCCTGCTTTTCTTGGCAGGGGAATAGAACTATAAAGAATCCTAGATCATTATCCATCCATTTTCTGTACTCCCTTGTCCCTAGTGTGGTCAGGAGGGTGCCTATCACCAGCGAACGTTTCAGGCGAGAGGCAGGGTACACCCTGGACAGGTCGCCAGTCTGTCGCAACCTGAATCATTATCTGTAAAATATTTCAGGTTTTTACTAGAAAGTCTCTGTTTATTTTGGTTTACTTTAACTCAGAATATGTACATCCAGAATGTAGAATCATAATGGATTTGGGTTTAGCTTCTTAATATTTGTGTTGAGTCCAGTCTGTGATCTGCTTCTCAGAGAACAGTCCAAGTAGAAAACAGGCATTGCTGTGGCAAAATGATGGGCTGTTTTGAAAAGGGAGAGAGCGGGTATGGAGCTGGATTCTTTGAGCTTGTCCTCAGTTTCATGTTTTGAACCTGAACCTGTGATCTCAAATGCTTTGAAGTGAGAAAGGTTGAGCTGGTGCTGCTGGCATTGATGATCTTCCTGGATGTCGCTGTTGGCACAATACAGCAGCTGCTGGTACACCAGTAACAGCCATTTTGAGAAGTGATTTCTGTTTTGAAACATTGAATGTTAAAGTTTACTTCAGTTAGACTGACTGTATGGCCATTGGAGGTTGGTAAACAGTATTTTAACGAATTTCTACAAACCGACTCTGTTGTGAACCAGTTTGACACAGGCTAGATGCCAGAGAGACTACTGTAGGTGCACATATCTTTGAAATAGAGCTTTCATTCATAACATGGGTTGCTCTTAGCATGCAGTGTTCAAGCAAATCATCACACATACACTTACTTGGTCAAACAAATAAGAATTCAGAAATGCTTGGTTTTCTTTCTGTTTATTTTCTAGGTGGTGTGACGACTGCTAGGCTTTTTTTCTTTTTTTTTTTTTTGTAAAAGAAAAACACTTTTGGAGAGATTTATGTTAGATCTCCAAGTGGCCCACATATGGTGGGTGGTCAGTGTAAACATTCGTTAACTGTGGTCAGGAATGAGGATGCTAAACAGAGGCCCTGTAAAGATGTTTAACTAGCACTTGCAATTACAGAGAGGGATTTATATTAGCACTGGTACTTTTTTTGTTTAATTTGAATATTAAATGTGATTGTTGGGCCTCAATATATGTATTTTTAGAGGTTTTTGCACAATACAATTTTAGACTTATAACATGCAATAATACCCTCCTCATGAAGGAGCTCTGATGTTGTAGGCAATGTATTTATAGAGCCTTCCCACTGGTAAATTCACAAAGAGTTAATTCAATTTTCATAAAGAATAATCCGATTAATACCCTCAGTATCAAAACAATAGTTTTATATTTTTTTCTAATCCTGATGTTCTGTTCCTAGAATTAAGAAATTTAAACCTACCTCTTGCTTTACTTTTTAAAGAGCAAATGTATGAAACCAAAATGCTAACCTCGAAAGTAAAAAGTTAAGGAACAAAGCAACTTACACAGGTTTCGTTCTTCAAAACCTGACCTAGACGTTTGGTCTTACATCACATGGTTGTGTGACATCACATCCTGTTGGTTGTTAAGCTGGCTTAAACTTCAAAACAGTGACAGGAATATAACTGTACTGTACTGCTTTTGTGATAATTCCCAGAGTTATCCTAATTCATACAAAATGAACAGCAACATTGATCAGTGATGTTGCACAGTTGCCATTTTTTAGTCTGCACAGTCCTCAAAGGTTTCATCAAAGCCTGCAACTGGATAAATAAGAAAAGTGCTTGGCCTTTAGAATTAAATCTAATAATGTTTTTTTCTCTCTCTTTTTTTTCTCTTTAGACGACTATAGCTACCTGCCTGATGTGCTGCCTCCTCTTCCTGAAGTCCCGGACTCCGGATCAGACCTGAGCTCCGTTGACATCCCAGCACGCTTCCTCCGCAACCCGGCCTTCCGCCACGCCTCCTCGCGTTACTGCTCCGCCATCAGCATGGACTCCTCTCCTGACAGCGCCGAACGACCCATCAGCTACAGCTCCACATCCTCCTCCGCCTCCTCCAGGGACAGTCACTGCTCCTTGGGCAGCCGTTCAACCCTTGTCGCGGCCCCTCAGTGTAACCCCGTCACCCCTGACCGGGACTCCGGGGCGATTCGATTGGAACTGGTCCCGGCCAGGCAGCTGGGATGCGAAGAGGAATATGAGGGAAACAATGGAGACGGAAGCAGACAGACTGCTACAGAACATTTACAGCCTAATTTGAGTCCAGAAGTACAAGAGAAGATGAGCCCGGTGCAGGGACCCAGGACGTATGTGGACCGTGTGGTGCAGGAGATTCTGGACACAGAGAGAACCTACGTTCAGGATCTGCGCAGCATCGTAGAGGTAAACCAGTGTTTATTTGTAACATAATACACAAATTAATTCAAAGTTATTCATAGAAAAAACAAAAGGACAGCGATATGACACATTCAGAATGTGAAATACATCAGAACAACATTGAAAAACGAATAGACATTATATAAAGAAAAACCCTAAAATGCAAGTAAAGACATGATGGAAATGATGAAGTTATCTTTGATCTATCAAGAAAAATTAGAGTAAATATCACATTTTCAGTTTTGACATAATGAAACAGAATGTTTCTGGACTCTTCAGCTTTTGAGGAAGCTGGTACCAGACCCGATTAGCATAGAAAAAGATGATACCTCTCTGATGACCTGAGGAGCCTATATGGTACATACATGGCTACAAATTCTGACTCTATACTGAGGCCCAACACAATTCAGAGCTGTAGACCATCAACAAGATCTTGAATCTGTCCTTTTACAAACAGGGAGCCAGTGGAGTGATTTGTGACCCATTGAAATATGATCCAGGTTTCAGTAACTTCAATAGATAAAGTTCAAGTTGTCATAGAACTCTAAAGTTGTATGTTATCAACATATATTTTAAGAGATATGGTGCTCTATGGTGTTTTTAAAATGATCTACTTTGAAAATAAATTAGAAGGCCAACTATGATTTATTCACGTTTTATACTTTTAATGTTTACAACTTAAAATATGGTAGCTTGCCTTTAAATAGTAAGAATAATTTCGCTTTTTAAAAAACAAAAACTTTTAATATTTTTGTGTGTGTCGAGTAGTGTGTTGAAGTTTAACCCATCCTTTCGATTTTATGGGGGTTTTTCACACACGTGAGCTCCTCAGCTTGTTGCCTGCAGGGAATCTGTAAGGTCACCTGTGTGGGTGGGGATGGGTCCAGTCATATGACACCCTGTACCTTTGTCCTGCATTCGCTGGCACACATCCGTTGTATGCATACACACTCAAGCAAATGGACTCATTTAGTGTTGTTGGCTTTGAACTGCAAGAATACACATCGCCTCAAGACTGAGCTCAAGTGGCTTTGTTAAGGACTGGGTGTAGTGGCTTGCATCAAAGCTAGCACTATTTTCCATTACCTCCCATTTCTTTCTGAATTTTGTGCTTATGCTCAGTTTCTTTGTTGTGGATATTAATACAGACATCAAACACATGCACTGTTGTTCTGCTTAAACATTGTGTGGTTATTTGCTTGGTCTAAATGACCAAGTCTTTTGTTGTTCTTAGAGCTTTGTTGTCAATGTTCTTCTTGCCTGTCTTCCATAAAGTCCATATTTGATGATTGTCATGTCAAGTGACTGATTTGCGTTCTTTGGTCTTCATGATGGATTTGTTTACTAGTGTTCTCAAAACTAAACAGCTATCTTTTACTGGATTAGATTACACGCATGCGGACCCTCCATTAGATGGCTTCGGAAGGCAGCTGGTTCTATTGAAATTTCCTTTGGTGTGTGAGGGTGAAGTCTATACACACCACACTTTTTAGATTTTTTGTTTTTAAGTTTTTCTAAAACCATCCACTTATTTTCATTCTAAGTGAAAATAAGTAGATTTTCACTTAGAATGAAAATCCACAGAATTTGCAGAGCAGCAAATTCTGCACCTGGGGTTTCTTCTTTCTTGTAGCACAAAAGAAAAACAAAGAGATGAGACACACACAGCAAACTGCCCAGTGTGAGTTGTCCTGCAGACTGTGTTGCAGTAAATCCCTCTGCCCAAAATGCTTCCTGCAAAGGAAGAGGGTGTGACAGCCTCAGCACAAATATTTACCCAAGCTCCCCTGCGTTCACCTGTGTATCATCTGTCAGCAGTACTGCTGTTGCGAGTTATTCTGGCCCATTTTTTCCTTTTTTTTCTTCTTAGTGATGTGCCTAATGATTTTAAATATTTCTGTGTGCATTTTTTCATCTTTTGTGAAGTTGTTTTTTTTTAACCTACCACGCTGTGTATTTGGTGTCTTTTCACTTCTGCATGACCAGTAATTTCTTCCCTCAACTATTATGTGCAACCAGACCAATCCATCGCCAGTCAGCTACGTTTAAAGTTTTAGAAATTGTTTGGATCTTGTTTTCCCCTTCCTACTGTTCCAATCTCCCTCTTGAACTGGGTCATTTGAAGTTGTCCATCATTTTTGAAATAATCTGCAGACATTTCCTGGCCTATGAAAATACTCGAGCGTGAAGATTGAGATGTTTGCACTCTGCATTGTGTGGAGTAATCACGTCCTACTGTGGCGCAGTGTTAGGGTTATGTTTGGGGAAAGACTTGCTTGAGGTTAATGGTTAACACATGAAAGAATCAGGTTTGTACTTGTTATGTCTGATGCTCAGAGGAGGGAGTCAACCTTCAGGTGTGTGCATGTGTTGGTCTGAACGCTAACCTTTGTTGAGCTCAGTGAGGCGGAGCATGTTGATATGAGCAGGTCACGCCGGGTCAGATCCCTAACCCTGTGGCTAATAAAGCATCACCTTACATATTACTGCTTAAAGTCAACAAATCCTAAACATGACCTGCTAACACAGCCCTCAGCATAACCACCAGCCTGTCGATAGTGGATTTCCAAAATCTCAAACCCTTTTATCCTGACAGTGTCCATTTTGTCAGGATGGACAGACTTTGAGTCTCCATCCCACAATCCAATTACTGATTGATTCTCCTAATAAATGCAGAACTAATTAAGCTGACTTTGACTTGTGATGCTCCGGAACCTTTAAGACAGTATGTTGAAGTCTAGTAAACAAAGTTGCTCAAAGGTTTGGAGCTATCAATTAATATTAGAAGTTATTGATTGTGCTTTCCCACCAAACTTTTTCCTGTCTTGATCAGCGATTTCTTATTATGCCTTTTAGTACAATTTATATGTTATTTCTGATACACCCTTAAATCTGACACACAAACCCTTCTATGGGTATCAGTGACGACTTCGCCCACCCAGGCATTAAGTTTTGCTTCAAAAAACAATCTGATGGGATGTTGGAAAAGAATATTGTTGTGTGCAACTTGTTTAAAAAGGAGTTGGCCTGCCACTGAATCTATTCAAACCTAAAATAACATCTCGGTGCAAAACATGTTGCAGCAAGCACAATCGTCCCCAATGCTAATGTCCGTGTCCACAATCCACATTTTTAAAGAAGTATTTCTTCAAAGAAGTTACATGAATAACCATGGGTTCCTGGAGCACTCGAAAGCACATTGTCCCAATCTGATAATTTAATAATTTATGTAACACTCTAAAAGCAATAAACATAGTTGTTGTTAAGCTAATTTGTCTATCCCAAGGTGGAACTAAACCACACTAGTTATCTCAGATTTCCAAGGCAAATCAAAGTCACACTTAATTAATTAATCTCTGTTTACACTGGTGAACCATGAAATATTCTGTGTATCATTGTACAATAAGATGGAGACTATCAACCTAATAAAAAGTTGTGAAGGCCATTTAAGGTCTATGCACTGATTCAAGATAGCTTTTCAACCGTTGACCTGAACAAAAACAGATGAAAGGACTGAAGTCCGGGGCTCAGCTGCTTTTATTACTAAAGAACAAACAAAACAACAACAGGAACTTGAGTTAACCATCAGAATAGAAATTTTAAAAAAGTCAACAAATTGAAGAAAATGAATAGGGTAACTCCCTAACCTTCCCTCTTCTTTGTGTCTTATAAAGACAGCTTTATGTGATGAAATGATTACTGGGTGTTTCTGCAGGTTCAGGACAGTCTTGTTTTTCTTATTTTCTCAGTGTTGTAACATCTTTGTAGGGTCTGGTTACAGAAATGGTGTTGAGTTTGTATCCTATGTTCATCCAGTGCAACGTTTGTGTTACCAAAGTGTGCGTAGCTGTTTGACCGGTGACTGTTGGGGAGTGGTTGCCAACGCTTGTTTTTGGGATGAACTCAAACCTGCAGGAACAGATACCATCAGAGCTCCGACTGAGACCGACACTTCATAATGGATGTTTACTCTGGATATATCTGTCCTATCCAATATCACTATATAAAGTTTTTACATTAGTGATCAACACTTGTATGTTTTCTAATGATACCTTAAGCTTATTTGTGTCTTCTCTATTTGACTGCCACCTTCATGCAAAGTGAATTAACATTTAAATTCAGTCAATGCTGTGCAACCAGAGTTTCTCCTGTAGAAAGTCCAAATGCAACTTGCATGGAAACCTTTCCACCTGTCCTAGTTTCTCCACGTCTCACTTTCTGCATGTAGGGCAGAGAGAAGCTGAAGACTTTTGTCTAAACACCATCCACACGCATATCAGCACCCATCAGTAACGGATGTGATTGAGGCAGTGATAAGATGTGCTGAGTGAAATCCTCCCAAGCCGACATGTACCTGTTTTTAATGGAGTCTTGTTAAACCAGTTTTTAACTAATTTGTATCAACATAATAGCCTGCACCATCTATTCATCAAACTGTTTACCGAAAACAGAAAGTGAGCAGGCTTTTAACTTTAAAAGAAGCCAAAATGTTATTCAGAAAGCTTTCTGAGGGTTGTTTTGGATCACAGTGTTTCTGCACAATTAAATGTGAGAATAGAATGGTTGGGAGTTTTTAGATGAAGAAAGTGAGTGGAAATATCAAGAGATTCACACCAGACTGGGGACTTAACTTTAATATATGCAGTTACTGGCGGAACAGCCATGACGTTCAAAAGTTCGCATTTTTAAGAGAACTTTAGATTTTAAAATATTTTTTATATGATTCTTTAATATTTGACCAATGTAGAGATAAGCAGGGTGAAGGGAAGGCTGAAAACTTGAAACAAAGTCAGTGAAGTTTAAGTGAATCAAGATGTGAACGTTAGTGTTTATAGTCCCTCTCCTGACTGCTCTGCCTTTGTCTCTACAGGACTACTTGGAGTGCATCAGTAACCAGTCTCGACTGGCCCTGAGCTCGGAGGATAAAAGTTCGCTGTTCGGCAACATCCGGGACATCTACCACTTTAACAGGTACTGTACACACACACAGGAGCCCAATGGATTTATTTCAAGAAATAAGTCAGACATTAAATTTTAACAGAAGAGACTGGTTGATATCCCTGAAGGGTAGTTCACAAAGTCTGCACCATTTTTAGATTCCGATATCTTGGAAGAAAATCATCCTTGGCTGTCTTCTGATAACACTCCAGAGTGGACCCACATCAGTGTGCAGTGAGGATTTCAATAAAAAAAAAAAAAGAATTATTATTAATTACCTGACAAAAAAAACAACTAATGGTCTGGAATATCATCAGCTACATTGCAATGCAATCCAAAAAAGATAGAAAGAAAAAAAAAAAGAAAAGCTTTTATGTAGCATTATGAAAGGTTCTTAATCAAATTTTCTTTAGACTTTTGGAAAGTTTTTTTTTTTTTTTTAAAGCTTTCTAGCTCCACATTAGGATTTATTTCAGACATTTTATTTCTAATTGCTGAGAAGGGCTTTTCATTACTTCGAAGTCATATTGGTAGAGTGTCTACTTGGCAAATGATTAACCTTTTCTGATTTAGGTCACTTAAGGTTACCAAATGTATTTTTCTTTGCTAACTGTTGAGATATTAAGAGAGATAATTATATTTTTTGTTGCTTTTTTCAAAGTCCAATTGTTAATGACTTTAAACAATTTGGAAAAGCCCAGATGATTAAGTCATGACTTTGTAATTCACAATATTTTAATTAATTGGAAACAGATCTGCAGATGTATTTAAGGACAACACCTCCAACCCACTGCTTCCTTACATGAAATCTTTGGAAAACAAAAGCATGCCAGCCAAAGCAACAGGAAATGAATTTTGAACCTTTCCAAGTCTGAATCTCCCTTCGGGTATAATTTCTAGATGCCTGTATGTGCCATGTTCATCTGTTCAAATAATTATACACAAGTAGAAGAGCAATGGAGACATCTGCCATACTGTTTTAAAGAGGTGGTGGTATTTTTGTTTCAGTTTTTTTTATACAAAATGTACATAGAAATCCCAGAACAAAAGCAAAATGCTGGCTGAAACTTGTGTGTCATTATTTAGACTGAGTCCAATATTAACATGGGCTAAAAACACTCGGTGATGAAGAGGCATTTAATTGAAAAGCAACATAAAAAGCAAGCCTGAAAAACTATCTTCACTATGAAGCACATGTGTATAGGAGCATCATCTTGTGGATGAAGGAACTGGTACACTCAGAAAATGGATGGCACTATGAGAAAAGACCATTATGTGGAGATGTTTAAATAATATCTCAGGACATCAACCAGGTAAATGAAGCTTGGACACAAATATATTTTCCAGATGGACAATAAACTTAAGCATGCTGCCAAATTAGTCAAAATGTGGCTTCAGACCTCAATCCCTTATATTTACTGGGCCCACAGTGTGAGGAACTATTTTAAGTGCCTCAATATAAAATGTGCACCATAAATGTTAAATCATTCAAAACTAACTGCAAGTAACATTATTTTGACAGTGTCTGAAGTAGCTTTATTGTGTGAAAACAACAATTTTTAAAAGTATTCAGAGATACAGGAGCTAATTTAGACTGACAGAAATATTGTTTGGAACCAACTTTAGCTGCTTAAAGACACACCCTGAGTCTCTGTTCTCTTTCTGGCTCCACAAACGATGTCCAGCTACCAGAGAATCTGGGTTGAGGTGCTTGCTGATGTCTGTCTAAGTATATCTTTCGATCAGCAGTCAGGTGTGTTTACAATATTTTTTGTGTGCTTGTGAGTTCTAAATCCAGAAGATGTGGCGAGTGGAACATCGCCCACGGTGGTCTGGAGACACGGCCGTTTTCTCCCACCTATTCATTTCTCGGCAGTTGCACACAGACAAGCTGGCCCGTACAAGGAGGAATTAAAGCAGTTTCAAGTGGTCATGATAACCTCATGCTTTTGCCACAAAACAATAACCTCAGCAGCAGTCCGTTTTCCTCAGCGTGCAGTAATGCACCCATATAACTTTACACATGGGAGCTGTTTGTGTGAATGCATGGAAGTTCTTTATTTGCTCAGTGATAGTCGCCCTTTGACCTGCCTCTTACTCCTGAAATTCAGAGGAATTGTTTTGGAGTTTAAAGTCTATAGAACCAGGAAAATAACAGCATGCACAGTTCCTACTTTTCTTCTGACATCTCTGTCGTCTGTTTTAGGGATCTTCTTCATGAGCTGGAGAAGTGCAATGCAGACCCTGTGGCCATTGCAGAGTGCTTCGTATCCAAGGTAAATATGATCCTGTGTCTTTTATTCCCCTTCTCTCTCTTTTATCTTTGTTCACATCTCAGTTTTCAGTTGTGAAGTCTGATGACTTTCATTTATCCAAGGAATTAGTTGTGACTGTGCAACTGCCTTGTGCAGTCTGATTGGCAACTTTTGCCATGCAGCCTTAGTTTTATGCCAACGTTCTTCTTCAAGAAATACAAATCACAGAAAATTACAAACATTAAGAGGCGAGGTGTTCATAGGTAATACTATGCTTCAGCTGCAGCAGGGGTGGTCTGGAAGGCATTGACAGCTTCACAGGAATTTATACCCATTATTTAAAATGCAGCCATCGTTTTTCAACAATAGGAATAATAGCAATACTTCTCTAAGCAACTCTAATTCAAGAATTCCTCTGTTCATGTGGTTCAGCTGTTCTTCTACACCCACTCTTCATTTACTTAAGTCCCACAGAAATGATTGCACGATCATGTCCCATGATAATGTATTGCATTCCAGCACTTCATCCTAAACATGTTACATTCCCTCCCTGCCCTACTGCAATTACCCCCACAACCACACAGCCACTGTCTGACCAGATACAAAAAAGAGAAACACCCATTCAGCATCACTTACTGTCAAAATATAGCAGCTGTTGTTGAAACCCTTTTTTTTGTTGTTTTTGTTTTATTGCAGCCAACACCACTTTTAGGGTAATTAGTTGAAGTCAATAAACAAACATCCTGTATCTTGTTAGCAGCTGATTAATGCTGTAGGAACTATCAAAATGAAATTTTTGTCAGAGAAAAAAAGTGCTGTGGTAATTTTTTGGTTCCAGATAAGTGCTCTACTTACTGGACCTAATATGAGTCATATGATGTTGACTGTTTTTTCTTTGTTGTAATTGCTGCAATGTGGATCATTAAGGCAATGAAATATCTTTGTGGTGTTAAAAGTTGCTTCATTTAGGAGTGAGGTTGAATCATGGTCAGATGAAAGAATGCCTCCACCATTTTGCAAGTAGTACAATATTACAAAACATCTTAAATGTCTGCACCACATTTAGATGACATAAAACCAACTCCTCACCTCATGACTTTCTGATATTTTTTCTCTTTTACTGGGGCTTTGTCAGGTTCTCTTCAAAGAAAGCTTTATTGAAGGTTTGGTTCATACCAATTCTGTTTTCATTGTATGATGAAGAGGCAAATTATGGTTTAGAGTTTTGGCACAGTCAGAAAAAATGGAAAGAATCAAAATAGAGAATGGTAAAATATTTGTAATTCTGAACTTTTAAGCAATGGGACAGAGCATACATTTATACATTTATTAGTGTATCATTCCATCTATGCTTTAATTTATTTTTATCCATCCTTCTATCATTTTCTAGGATGTTTTTTGCAGGTTGTATTTAAAGTTGGTGCCTCTTTATAAGCCACAAAAAACTTTTGTATTTAAACTGGAAATGTCCTGTTAAAGTATGTAAATTATGCGGAAACCATTATGCTAAAACATACATTCTCAAAAAACAAATTATATTAGACTTCTAAGCATTAACTCTGCTTGCATGGATTTGTCATTATGTTCTGGAGAAATGAGTCTCGGGTTCTGCAAGTATTTAGTCACCACTGACAGTCTCCCACTTCGCGTGGCAATTAGAGCTGATGTTTTCTATGTATGTGGGACTCCATATTTTTCCAGACTGATGTCTTGTAACAGAGCTTGTTTTTTTTTGTTACTTAATGATGGTTGCTTAGACCTAGAAAACCACACATAAGCATATTTATCTTCAAGTTTTAACAACCAAGAGTCACAACCCAGCACAGTTTTTGAAGAAGATATGGATTCCATTGTAAATCTGTCTCAGATAATTGGCTTTTTATCCTCATGTTCTCTTCTGTTTGACCTTTATTGCCATGAGTAAGCCTTTCAAAGTGTTGCCTGGGCTGCTATGACTGATTGAAGCACAAAGAGAACAATTACACGAGGAGCTAAAACTTTTTTTTTTTTTGATTTACAATGTTCAATGCCTCCTTGCTGACTCACTTTGATCGGTCTGTTCTTGGGAAATCATCGCTCTACCAAAACCTTGGGCTTTATTACTTTGTTATTAAAGTGATGAGTGGGCTGTGAACCAGCATGAACATTTTTTTTGTTTCCCTTTGTAGTGATTACTGGCTTCAGCTCCAACAAGTCAAACTCCTTCCATATAATTTGTCTCTTTATACTGCAGAGGAAGAAGTCCCCTTTTCCACATGGGTACCAGCTGCACACAAGTGTTCAGAACTCTAACATGAAGAATCAGCTTGTGGTGATTATATGATTTACCATGGCTTGTATATATTTCTAAAAAGGGAAGTGTATTACAGATGCGAGTTTTTCCAAGGTCTGCTGGTGTACTGGTTAGATTCAAAGAGTTTCTGTAGATGTGTATGCTTTGCATTTCAGTGTCTGCAAACGTTGCAAAATTTGTTTCCGTAGGGCCACTTATGTACTTTGCGGTCTTGTGTTTTTTAGCTGCAGAGGGATATTAAGAGTGTGCACTGGGGAGTGTTTGTCGTCAGAAATCGATGGTGGCACATCTGGTTGTGTTTAGGATCAGTCTGTGGCGGCAGCATGCTGCAGACAATGAGGAGGAGGAGGAAGAAGGAGCTTTGCTTTTCAATTTAGGACAGTTCCCACGAAGTACCTCAGGCTAATAATTCAGAAGAGTTTGAGTTCCTATGGTGGTATATTTTGGTGGAAAACATTGTTTTTATACTTTGCTTTATATATTGAATTAATTTAGAGATAAAGCTCGAGTTTTTGCATAAATGTGATGTCTGCAGAATGTTAATTTACTATGGATTAGATGCTCATAACTGTCTGTTTGCTTTGTATGTTTGCATGTGTACAAAGGCTAGAGCAGACTTCTGTCATCTGCCCTCGGTTTGTGTTTATTCCTGAAATCTTGCATTCTGCTCAGGCCTCTGCTCATAACACACACAGAAAAACTAACAGAGTTAACATGGAGTCTTGGTTTTGCAAGAGAAAAGAGTTCATCTCAAAACTTCAAAGGACAACATGGACAGAATTGAAAATGTCCATAAATGACCTTTCAGGAAAAGATATTGCATAAACAGAAACAAAGTGAAATCTTGACTGCTGAGAAGAGGAGACCAGAGAGATCTTATTTCCAGCTTTGATAAAGTCATGCTGCCCCTTTTGATGTCTTTTGATGTTCAGAGAGGTATGCAAGGTGGGAAAATGTATCAGTTAAAGGGGCGGCGATGAGGAATGAGGGGCAATTTAATCCGCCCGCTCAGAGCTGTTGGGATAAACTGCGAATTAAAGGCTGGAAGCTCTGCTAATCATAAACTACAAGCATGAGTTTCAGTTGGGATGAGTGAGCAGAGGAGAGTGGAGGCCTTGTATGTGGGCTCTGACTGTGCAGGGCAGTAAACATGAAATAAAGACCTAGTCATCAAAGCTGAAATTAACTGCAGATAAGGTGAAACTGGTGATAAACAGAACAAAATTATATAGATACAAGTTGTTCAGAAGCTAAATAACTTAGATTGTTGCTGATGTCTACGTGTACTTTTATGTATAAGTATATTTTTTAATATAATATAGGGAAGAAGTGTTTAAAATGACAAGCGTTTTAACACGATTAAAAGAACTGACACACTGATTGGAATCTTGTGGCCAATTTCTGATCTCTAGTTTTTAACCAACTTTAGAGATTGTCGGGGAGACCTGGCAGCAAAATTGCAGACCACACAACTAGAAAAAAGCAATGCTACCAAGCACAGATTAAATTAAACAATTATTAAATAAAGATGAGATGCACTGATGGTAAACTAAACATACCCATTAGCTTGTGTTTATTCTAGATGCACTTTTTTTTATATTCCAGAAGTTTGTTGTCATGCCCGCCCGACTCTTTGGTATGAAAATGCGTTAGTAATTTATTCTCTCCTTACCACAGCATTAAATTACTATTAAATGCTGCCAGAGAAACATTGCTGGTGTTCGATTTCCTTAAATCAATTCCCTATTAAATATCGAGTAGTACGCAACAATACAAACCGAGTAATGCAGACCTTATGTTCACCCGGCCGTTTCAACAGTTTGTTGTTGCAGACTTAAAACTCGCACACATCGTCACTGCAGTCAGTCATAAGAAAATGAGATCATTGTGAGCATTTCATTTTATATTTTAAAGTTGTGACTTTCACCTATAAAAATACATTAACCTTAAGTTCACCTAAAGTTGTAAAAGAAGATAAACTGTCCACATTTAGAAGTTGCTTAGTGGGCAGTCTAAACCGAAACATTAAAATTATGAATGTGAGATTTAACCATGAGAAAATAAGCATAGAAGGGACTTGACGACACTTATGATCTGAATCATAAAATATTGTGAAATACAGTGCTGGAGGCTGTGATGGCAGCAGCAAAGTCAAACGAGTTTATCATCAGTATGGCGAAGGACCTATCCAGCTGGATAAGATGGCATAAAATAGCTTTTATTGTCATTGTCAAATCTGTGCACAATGGTATTTGGAAAGACTGCAGAGTTTAGTCCATTTTTAAATAAATAACATATGAAAAGGGGTCAAATGTCAGTTCAGAAGGCTTTTTTGAGTTTCCTGTGCATAACAATAAAGCATCTTCAGGTTGCAGGAGTGGAAAGCATTCTACAAATACAAACATGTTTTTTTTGGGAAATAAATGAAGACTGTTCCATCAGTCTTGTTTTCTAAGAGAGAAACATTTTGTTTGTTGAAGAGAACATTTAATATGGAAGGAATTACTAGATGAAGATTAATCCACTGCAGGCTTGTGGAATTTCTCAAAGGAAGAAAGTCATGCTTTCGGTGACCTCCATTATTTCCAGATAGCATGCATTTATTGCCTAAGGACTCTTGACTTAACTGAGTATTTGTAATTCAAATGATGCATTAAGATGTTTTATCCAATAAAAAGAAAAGCCAGGTTTTCAGAATTATTTACCCAAATTGAATTTCACATTTGAGGTTATTATTAGTCTTTCAACTAAGTTTGGTAAACAGCATAGCATGGTGTCAAGTATCCCAAGTGTTTCAGGGTGTTAGTTGGTGTTGTGTTCAATATGGCAACTTATTTTGGTCAAGACTTTGAGTTGTCCAGAGGCTAAATTAGATCAAGACTCCCCTTTGTCCAAGATTTAGTTTACTGATGAGCTGATTCTCCTCAGCTCCAGCTCAAATGATAAAAACTCTGTTCTGAACCAACACATTTCCTATGGATATTTTGTGGTTATACTCTGTTTGCTGCAGATTTCCTAAACTTCATCTCATCCTGTTATGTTTTCTTTTACAGAGTGAAGATTTCCACATTTATACCCAGTACTGCACTAACTATCCACGGTAAGAAGTTACTTTTCTCTGAGTGTTTATGTCCGTTAGTGCTTTCATGGCTGCAGATACAGAAAGAAGTAGAGATGCTAACAGAAATGGTATTAGCTGATGCACTGGCAGAAAAAATGTTAAACAATAAAATCTTAGCTGAAATTACATAATTTCATGTTTCTGCTACTTGGGTAAAAGCTGCTTTTTGGGATGGAGCACAGCTAGCTGCTGCAGAAAGTTAGAAAAGTAGCCATTTGTAACTACCATTTGGAATTGCTTTAAAAAGTTTAGTTGTTTTTTTTTCTCTCATGAAAACAATTAAGCAAATAGAAGTAGTTGAGTTTCTTTGTTGTTGTTGTGAGCTTTATACAGAAAGTGTTCAAAGACTGGTAATCTTTGAAAGTTGTACCCTAACCCATTTAAAGGAACTCCTGTAATCATCCAAAAGTGATTTTTACTTTTTTTATTATTATTATTATTTGTAAAGCAATTTTCTATGAACTTCAGCTCCCCTCCTGGAAGTGTTGTCTTCTGACACATCTATCCTGTTCTGGAGATTTGTGTATGGTTGTTGTCCCACCCTCATCATCTACCCATGCTTTATTGGGAACGCCCTTCAGTGAAGTACATTTTACCCCTCTCTGACAAGCTGACACTCTTTTGGAGGCCTCCTACGGCAGGAGTCAAAGTGTCTGCCATCAGATGTGCCTCAGGGTTTCTCCGCCTTCCTTCCTGCTCCTTTCACTATTTTTTCTCCCTCCATTTTCTTATTGTGACGGCTCACATGCTGACAGACGGGGTATTAAAGTTGTCACCTTATCGTACCTAATGGCGTTAATGTTTTATTCCGCTTCAGGCGAGCACCGCAGTGCTTTGGGACACCTGGAAGGAATAATCTGGGGTATTTGTGTGTCTGTGTGAACGTTGCGAGTGATAAAATCAGCCTGAAACATAAGTTTATTCTCTGGGCTCTGACAAACTGCTCCATCTGACACACCTTTTGGAAAATCCTCTTACCAAAAACAGCACAGGAGAGGACAATGCCTGCAAGTTACTGACTAGTTAAATGCTGATTTGTATGCTGCCATCAGCTGTTTATGGTTGGCCTTCTCCCACATCCACACCACAGCTGGCGAGCCCAGCGGAGGTCACACAGAAGGAGACGGTTTGCACATAAACTCTCGCTCACTAAGGCTGTGGATGCATCACGGCCATCGGGATCTCTAAGGTCGGGTTTCCTCCAGAACAATGTGAGGCCTGTGTTGGAGCTGCACTGGAATGGAATTAGACATGCAGACATGCACATACACACACACACAAGAGACGAAAAAGGAAAAAAAAAGACAAGTTCACAACTGTCTTTCTCTGTCTTGTTCCACTGTGCTGATAAAGCTTTTTATTCTTCTGTAGGTTGCACAGCAACGAAGCTCTGCCAGGCAGTAAATCTGCTTCTTACAAGGTTGTAAAGGGCTTCTGTTTCAGAGGAATGAGTTGCAAAATTTGGTTAAGGTTGGCAAAATCTAAAAGCATTCGACATGTGTCACGCAGTTAAACTGACATCCTACACTGACGTATGGCAGCAAGATCAATAAGTTTATATGCAGTCAGTGGAGAAGTACAGTAATAAATATATTGTATGATTCAAAATACTATGAAATAAGACGAGTTAAAACTGTGTGCTTTGCAAACATTCACTACTTGAACTTTTAACCACGTTCTCACATTAAAACCACCAACCTCAATGGATTTACTGGGATTATATTTTAAACGATCACAAAGTAGCACTTAATTGTGAAGTGGAAATAACAATGGTGAATGATTTTCAAATTTTCTTTACTAATAATCATCTATGGTGTTGTATGTATTTCTGCTCAGCCATCGTTACACTGATGCATGTAAATGAAATCAGAAGATGCTTTTTGAAATACTTTTTTTTTTAGAAAGCAATGTAACACTTTTTTCAACTTTACAATGATGTGCCACTTCATTGTTACGATCACAAAATTGTTTTGTAGTCGTAACATAGAAATATGTGAATAATTTCAATAACTTAAGTGATTTTGTTGTTTTAGGGGTCCATGCGTATCATTAAATAATGTCAATTGTAAATGCTTAACC
The DNA here is from genome assembly GCA_903066815.1 of Brachyrhaphis roseni. Taxonomy (NCBI): domain Eukaryota; kingdom Metazoa; phylum Chordata; class Actinopteri; order Cyprinodontiformes; family Poeciliidae; genus Brachyrhaphis; species Brachyrhaphis roseni. The sequence goes on from CAEFZY010078297.1 coordinate 30,678, forward strand.
CATTGTTTGAAATATTCACTCTTGTGGTTTTTGTAAAATTTTCTTAAGTTCATCTTCATTGTATTGTGCTTTTTAGGAAATTGTTTTTAGGAAATTATTTTCCGCAATTATTTTCAAAATTGTCATTTTCTGGTTTGTCACTCAGAGAATACGTCACAGTTTCCTTTGTCCAGTTTGCTGTCGATTTCCTCAACTATGACATCTTATTCACTGAGATTTGTCTCCACAGGTCAGTGGCTGTGCTAACCGAGTGCATGAGGAACAAGGCGTTGGCCAAGTTCTTCCGCGAGCGCCAGGAATCTCTGCGGCACTCCCTGCCCCTGGGCTCCTACCTGCTCAAGCCAGTGCAGCGGATCCTTAAGTACCACCTCCTGCTGCACGTAAGTCTGTCTGCCAGCTGTCAGTTTCAAACACACACATACACACACAATGGTGTGCAAAAAAAAAAAATTACCTTTGTCAGAGCAGGAACAAACTTGCAAGCACAAACTAATATTTTTTTTATTATTATTCATCATTGCAAATGTTAAGCTGACTTGGCTTCAAGCACCACTCTGTTGGAGAAGCCAAATGTTCTAACATATGGCGCTCAGTATGACTGTTCTTGTGGATGCCCATGTTGTATTTCCTTTCTTAAATACACAAAATTAGTGAGCATTCCTGTGGGGGTGTGTGTGCGTGTGTGTGTGTGTGTGTGCATGCATTGTGTGCATTTGCTAACTTGAAGCTCATTTGTATGTGATGGTACAGGAGATAGCCAACCATATGGAAAAGGACACAGAGACCTACGAGGTGGTGCAGGAAGCCATCGACACCATGCAGAGAGTGGCCTGGCACATCAATGACATGAAGAGGAAACACGAACACGCTGTCAGGCTGCAGGTAAAAGCTTTCCAGGCTACTCTTTAGCTTAAAAAGGACTGTTCTTTTCCTATTCTGCTGAGCAGTCATGTGAACTCACCACCAAAGCCCCGATATTCCTAATATCTTACGCAAGACGTCCTCCTAATGATGGCCTTGCATAAGGAAGACATAAAAGGCAAAGCTTGTTTCTTTTATCTGCCAGGAGATGGGATGGTCTGAAGGAATGCAGGAATGTGTAAAAACATTATTGACACACAAGATGTATTTTAAGCTTTTGTTGAGCTTTATATAGAGATGCATCAATCAGGCTTTTATTGGCTGAAAATAATTTTAAGTCATTTTTTGAGGTCTGACTTTCTAATTCAAGTTTTGACTGATTTAAATCTTTTTTTAAATCAGTTTACCCATAAAACAGATGGAGGCAGGAGATGTGAATCCAATTAAAGAATTTCAAAGAGTATTTGAATTTATGTATCAAAGCATCTTTTTCTAACTTTAGGATTCTTTCGCCTTAAACTTACAGAAGTGCACAGACCAAAATTGTTAGATTTTTTTTATGCACCTAATGAATAGTGAAGAATTAAAATTTTTAATATGCTGATTACCAATCAGAGCTATTCAAAGGAAACTTGTGTATCTCCCCTTTTTATGTTGCCATTATATATTTTTCTTTATTTACCACTCTACATTTTTATATTATGTTAACTTCTGTGTTTTAATGGCATTTAATCTATATTTTCTACCTCTTGTCCATTATGTAAATGTGCTTAATGTAGCCATAAGTGCTCATTTTCAGCAAATTAATGGACAACAAAAGCAGAATGCATCAAATGACTTAAGACTGAAATTACAGAAAATCCAAATTGAAACATTTAGCTAACAAACATCAACCTTTACATTTAAGTGAGATGGAAAATGTAATTACTCATTTTAGATTAAAAATAAAAGCAAAAAAAAAAAACCTTTGGTTAAGGTTTTTCTTGTAGTTATTCCATTACGAAGAAGTCTCACCCTCGAATGTTGTTCTTCCATTTTGTGATTATTTTTCTGGGACAGTCCAGAAATGTTCTATACTCATTGTAATTACATAATTGCCCTTCCTGTTTTGTGTCAAAATAAACATGATCGTCTAACTCCTCTCTGTATCCTCACTGCAGGAAATCCAAAGCCTCCTGACCAACTGGAAGGGCCCGGACCTGATCGGATACGGGGAGTTAGTTCTCGAAGGAACATTTCGCCTGCAGAGAGCCAAGAATGAAAGAACCCTCTTCCTGTTTGACAAACTGCTGCTGATCACCAAGAAGCGAGAAGAAACCTATACATATAAGGCTCACATTCTGGTAAGTGTTGTAACTTGAAGTGCCCCATAGATACTCCAAGTACCAGAAGTTTTCTGCTTTGTAGCAGCAATTCTAATACATCTTTCTGCTTGTCTCCTCCAGTGCTGCAACCTTATGCTGGTGGAGGTTATCCCTAAAGAACCACTGAGTTTCAGTGTGTTTCACTACAAGAATCCCAAACTACAGCACACAGTTCAGGTACAGCAACATAGTGTCCAGATGCAAATGTTGCTTTGATTGTAATTACATGTTAGGAAACCCTTTGCAGCTACTGGCAGCATTGTGCAAGAGCCCGAAAGAGTGAGGATAGTTTACAGCTTTATTGTTTTGTTGCACATTAAAACTCATTAAAATGAGCTGCTCAGACATGTTGAGTGTTTGATGGCTAAAAGCTGATATTTGTTACCTAACCACTCTCTTTTGGGCATTGATTGGGCGGGGCGGCTCCTGCACATCACATCTAACGTGTGATGTGCAGGAGCCGTATTTTAAAGGAATCATGTTGCCCCATTTGAAGCCCATGTATGACATAATCTTCTTACCCCTGTTTTTGTGCTCTAACCTCAGGCTAAATCCCAGCAAGACAAGCGCATGTGGATCTTGCACCTTAAAAGGCTCATACTTGAAAACCATCCGGCAAAAATTCCAGCCAAGGTGAGAGGAGCTCACTGCAGACTGAGTGGAATTTGTTGGAAATATCTCCAGTATTTCCCCTTTATTCTGTCCATATATTACTCTACATTTTCTTGTGATCTTATCTTTTCTTTCTGCTGCTTGATTACTCTGTCTATAAAAAAATGGGCATTTATGTCCTTTGATTACAATCACTGAGCATTACTGTTGTGCAATGCTACTTATGTCTAGTAAAACAATAACAAAGTTCAATTAGAAAAGTATTTCAAGATAACAAAAAATACTGTACTGTGCATGACTGATATTGCTGTGAACTTAGTCATCTAGATCTTACTCAGTGTATCCAATTATACTTGATAAAATATGGAAATGATGTTGTAGTAAAAGGCAGAAAGTAGAATATCAGACTTTATCATAAAGTTAATATGCAATGCTTTACAAAAATACTCATTTCCTTGAACATTTTCACATTTATCACATTGCATCTTCAAATCTCAATGTATTTTCTAGGATTTTATGTAATATAACGTTACGTAGTTCATAACTAGGAAGCTTAAGGTAATTTTTTTTTTTTTTTCATTTTTAACAAATAATTAGAAAAGTGGAATGTGTAATAGGGTTAGGGTAGGGTATTACAATTTTATACAATTGATTGTACCGACTGCTTTTTAACTACGGAAGCTAAAACAAATTAAAACTGTAAGTTGGCGCCACCTAGTGTAAGAAAGCCCTTTGTTAATCTTATGATGAAGTAACCTTTTTCTATATTCATGTTGTCAAATTCCAGGCCAAACAAGCCATTTTGGAGATGGATGCAATACGTAAGTGCTAGCCTCCATGGAATTCATGTCCAGTTTTTGTATTGTAGTACTTATCCATATACTTGTGCTCATATTTTTTTAAATATTAATTGTGATCTTTGTTGGGTTTTTTTTGTTTTTTGTTTGTTTGTTTTTTAGACCACCCTGGGTTTCACTACAGCCCTGACGGAGAGAAGAAGGATTCCCTTCAAACCAAGGAAGGCCCCACTCCTCGTCGAGGACGGAGAAAAGGTGATAAATTAAAAGATTTAATAAAGATACTTATCCAAAGACACTTTAGGAGGTAATTCTAAATGTTAGTTAATATATCTTCCCAGAACCCCTCTCCAAATTACTGAAGAACGCAAAGCAGAATGCTGCCAACAGTGACGGTGAAAAAGTGAGTTAAAGTCAAACAATTAAGAACAGTTTTAATTGTTTACCCATTTTTAAGCATGCTGCTTCTTTTTCTCCTCCCCAGCGTACCAGTCTAGGTGCTACTCTGCTGTCCCCCGTGTCCCAGCTGGCTCTGGGCACTATCGGCCGCAGCCGTAGCTTGATCAACCAATCACAAGAATCCCTGGACCCTGGCGATCACTATGAGCACAGCGACAGGGAGGAAGGGGACGAGTTGCATCAGCAGGATGCTGACGATGAGGATGACAGCATTCTTGTGAGTTTATGTCGGATGAAATCAGATTGAGCAGACATTTGTATCCCAAGAATTATTCATTCTAAATATTGTGCCCCAATGTTTCTTTGTTTAGGGTCGTGGAAAGAGACTGAAAGTTCCCGGCAAAGGGAGCAGAAAGAGACTGAACCCTCAGGCGTCTGTTGACAGCATAGAGCAGTGGAAAACTTTTAACATGAGTGCCTCAGACCTGCAGGTGGGATAATAATTCAAGGTTGAAATGTTAACTTGGCATTGACATCCATTTGTTAGGACATCATTTTGTCCACAGATGAAGTTCGGCACATATGCATTTATATTTCTGCTTTACTTTTGTAACTTAGCGAGCCAGGGAATCCCTAGTAAGAGATGGAAGTCACCATCCTCCACTACTCAGGACCCCTCGTGTGACAGAGGAACCTCCAGATTCTTCAATTCCCGCTGTAGTCGTGACAGAAACAGACCATTCAGTGAGGAACATTTGGGCTGATCACCGGGCTCGCAGGGCCATGTTCCCCACCCGACAGAGAACGATGCAGCCAGACGATGAGGAGGAGGACATCTACCAAATGTTTGTTCCCACAGAACCAAACGCAGCAGAGCCAGAACCTCCCTCAGAGAGACTGGAGGCTCCGTCATCACCCAGAACAGCCCGGCCTTCCAGCTGGCACGTTGAACAGGTGCCCACAGTTCAAGTTGACCCTCCCGCTGATAACAGCAGAGTCTTGAGACGGGCAAGCAGTGCAGGAGAGAAAGCCACAGAGGCTCGAGAGAGACCAGGGAATGACGAGACTGGTCACAGCAATTTGGAAGTGATTCACACCGAATCGTCCAGCAATGACATATCTGGGTCTTCCTCAGCAGAGCAGCTGACATTAGACGATATTGAAAACGTGTATGACAACATCAGCTACGAGGACCTGAGGAGCATGGGTCTCATCAGGAGGGATGCGGATGAAATCCAGATGCAGAAAGAGTCGGCGAGAGAACAAAGTGCTGCAAAGGTCAGAGAGTCTGTCATTGAACCAGACAGTTCATCAGAAAGCAACCGTTCCTCCACACAAGACATGAAGCCATATGGGAGCTGTGATCTTAAGATAGTTGAAGAAAATATATATGATACCATCTGTTTCAGAGAGCCACCATCAGTGGAGCTCAAGGGAAGCAATGAAGGAAGTAAAGAAAAAGAAGAGCGGGGCAGTTTATCATCAGAGCAAGACTTGACTCGAAGTCTTGCACAGTTTGTTTCTGAGGACAGCCTCTATTTGAGAAAGAATGAAGACTCCGACACATCTAATCCTGTCCTCTGCTCTGTGCAGCCAAATTATCCTGCCTCTGCATCTAAAATCTCTTCACAGGACTCCAAGAGAGCTGATCGGATGTCTGAGGAGGTTGATGAGCTTTGTAATGACTTAGAAAACTACATGAAGAACACCAAGAAAGCTGAACGACTTCCTGCTGCATTCCCTGTGAATTCCCATGAGTCGCCTAAGAAGATCTCGTCTGCTAAAAACAGTCCTACGAAAAGCTGTCCTGTGGTTGCTGCTCAAACTGCAAGCCCTACACGCACAAGCCAACCAGCACACCAACCCAAACCCCCACATGTCACCTCCACACAATCATTCACCATCCCAGTCATCAACCTTCCTGAATGTCAAAATGAAAGTACCACTGAAGAAGAAATCCACAGTCCTGCCCCTGCATCCCGTCCTCTTCCTGCCACCCCGGAACCCTCTCCAGGCACAGTGAAGAGCATCCGAAACAGATTGGCGCGCCTCAGCAGCGGCAGCTTCCGCCTTGAGGACGATGATCTGGTGGAGCTGCCGCAACGGACCGCTGCTCCGAGAGAGGGCGCCCTGAAGGACCTCCAAAGTTTGTTTCCAGGGGAGCTGGCAGGGCTAGACTCGCCCCTGGCAAACTCGTCTTTCCTGCTGGGGGAGTCTGTGGACTTTCCACTGGAGCTCATGGACAAAACAAAGAGCCGTGTGTTCTTGATGGCGAGGCAATATAGTCAGAAGATCAAGAAAGCCAACCAGCTGCTGCGAATGAGGAGCATGGACCCAGGAGATTCCTGCAGTCGAGCGAGAGCGGAAAGGAAACAAAAAGACCTTGCCGCCATCTTGGAGGAGAAAAAACAAGGGGGTGCAGCCATAGGTAACAAGAAACATTTATCTTATCTACAAAATGGCTGCTTTCTCTGTTTAATCTGCATGTACCAAGTTTTGTTGGTGCGTTCTAATTGTAGTTTTTCTTGCTTAGCTATAATTAGCAGAATTCAAAATAATCAAGTAGTTTGTCAAAGATTATATAAACTAGAAGATTACTGTCATGGCAAAATACGGCTTTGCTCATTTGAAACACACATTTTTAACTGCATCTTATGTTAGGGATTAGCATCACTAACTGTAAACAACAGTCTCACTATTACGAATATGGACCCTTACTTTAACTTTGAGATTTCCGTATAATGACAAAATGTTTCATATTCATCTTAAAAGAATAAATCAAAGCAACTTTGCCATAATTTGTTCAGTCTTCCTGGAATTTGCTCAAGCTAGCAGAAATGAACTAGCTCTTTGCAGTATCAGACTAAATGAAGAGCCTGGATGCATTTGGTAGAAAATATTTCCTTTTAAATAGCTTCTTATAACATTATCCTTCATCACCCTTGTAACTAAAGCTGAAAATTGCTAACTTTGATGATTCATGCATCAACTTCTTTGCTAAAGCGTGTTGTGTTTGGCGTGAATGGGTAGAGTTCAGGCACACGGCACCCACTGATTGAAAATAGATTGCATATTTGATTCAGAGCAGCTAAAGCTGAAGATTGATTGATAACTTGTTGCATCATTACATCCTGCTTAAAAACATGCTGTTGGAAGGAGATTTTTATAGCTTTTGTTTTTAAATTGAAACAAAAATGGGGTAGGTCACATGTGGCCAGTACAAAAGACATTCTAATGAGGTCAGCATCTGTGTCAATGGTTTCTTAATTGAACAAGTTCTAAAGAGAAATTGTATTTTTAGTAAATTTATTACACGGAAATAAAAGTGTTGATGTTATCAGATTTATTCTATGGCTCTAGTGTTGCAAAATGTTGCATTTTTCCCTATATGAACAAAATAAAGTCTTCAGTTTTAATGTTTTAGATAATCATTCACCCTGTTTTATGCCTTCTACGCTACCCTCTCAGGTGCAAGGATAGCGGAATACTCGACGCTCTACGACCAGGTGATGTTTAAGGACACTCCTCTTTCTACCAGTCAGACCTCCTCCTCTTCGCATCACTTCCACCCAGGCCTGCCGTCCTCTCCGTCAATGCCGGAAACTTCTCTGGATGATGACTGGCTCCACTCACTCTACAGCAACGGGGAGCTGGTAAACTTTATGCCTTCATCCAGCGGGGGAACAGACGCTCAAACGTCCTCCAGCTCTCAGCATAGACTCACCCACACCGCCTCCATCCCTTCTCTCAAGACCACCCCACCCGCTCCGTCACAGAGATGGAGCTCGTGCATTTCCGCGCCAAGTGAAGAAGAGCATGTGTACAGTTCTATAAAGAGAAATCCTTCTTTTAATGCTCCCACCTCGAAGTCTTTCCTGTCAGATCAATCTCAGTCAGCTGGTTCTCTGACAAACGCCCAGCAAGACAACCACCGGCAGTCTGGGCTCAGTTGTAATGGACCCGATGTGGATCCTTCCACAGACAGACCTCGTGGACCCAGTCTGAAGCGTGCCGGTCGGCAGAGCAGCCTCCCAGACCACACCACCCTGAGACAGTCGGACCTCACCTTACACGATGGCCAGCAGGTGGTGGTCCTGAACCGTGCTTCTGCTCTGAGTGGCATCCTCAACTCCACTCAGAACTACTTGGCCAACTTTAAGGACAATGAGGAAGATGACGACGACTACGTTGAAATCCGCTCAGAGGATGACAGTGAAGCTGAGCGTGACAAGTTGAACCAGGGAACCACAAGATCAACTCAGAATCGGAGCGCTGTCCAGTCCCGGAGTTTGCCATGCACTCCGGTCCACTCGTGCCATCCGCTGAGGCCGCTGGAGCGTGAGCACTTGGAGAAGTACCTGTGGAGCGAGCCGCAGCAGAACCAACCCAAGATAGTCCAGTCTCTGAGGGAGAAGTTCCAGTGTTTGAGCTCCAGTAGCTTCGCATAAGGCTACACAGAAACCAAAAACAACGCTAACACACCGCATATAGTTTGAAAGGGGACAGTGCTGCTTTGCGTCAAATATGCCACACCTTTCGCTGACGAGAGAAATAAATATTAAGACAAAAATAATACATCTATCAAAGCAATCCTTGGATTTCAGCTTTATTTTTAGCAAACTGTTACAGATATATTAAAACCGTATAGGTCACAAGTAAAGGTTAAAACAGTACATCATTAGCTTTTACGTGAACTTCCTTCCAAAAATCTGGAGAGATGGAATTCATTGTGATGAATTAGGATTTTAAAACTTTTAAACTGCTTTACATCTGAGCCTTGTAGAAACATTTGCAACTGATTGTGCTGTACAGATGCAGTAGTTCAGGATATCTGTTAATTTTGCTCCTAAGGACGACTGTACAACTCGTCATCTTTACATCTTTACTAGAGCTGAAAGCACAGTTACCGCTCGTCTTCTTAATTGTGCTATTATACAATATCGAACAGTTGTGAACAAACTGCTTTTACAATTGAAGATTTGTGCAACTCGAGATGCGCTGCTCAGGCTAGCTAGTCACTTTTAGGATCTTTTAACAAGCAGGAAATAAAGACAAATATTTGGGGGTATTATAAAATCCAGTAGGTTAAGTGTACTTATATTTGGAAATTTAGTCTGTTTATGAAATAGTGAGTCAGTCTTCCTCTGACTTTGGTCACCAATAGGGAGTCATGCTTAAAGAAAATTGAGATATTCTCTAATAGATAATAAGTATCTATTTCTTTTAAAATTGAGAGCATCTGTGAGAAATGGTTCTTACATTCAGTAAGTAGATTCTGTTTTATTTTCCTTAAATCCACTCACTTTAGTTTTGGTTTGAGGATGGACCACAAGGGTAAACAGGTGAATTGGTTTTAAAGACTACAGTACTGTATTTGGTGTCTTTTGTTTCTTCTTTATTCAAATGCAAATGTATTTTAATGGTTTACTTTATGGGACACTATCGCACTACTGATTTCACTTCCTCACTCGAAAGGAAAGTCACGTTACAATAAAAGACACTTTAAAGTTCACAGTTGTTTTGTTAAGAGTTTTACCCCCACAGTTGTTTGATTTCAGATAAAATGATGAGAAACACGATATATGACCTATTTGTTCGAATGCGTTCCTGCTGTCTCACCAGTACCGCGAGCCACAAACTGTAAATTAGATTTAAAGATATTTATTTAAAAAACAGCTGTGCTTTCATTTAGAGACTCAAAATCTGAAACAAACTGTGAATATTCTTGGAAATTTGTAGATTTTAATGCACTATTGAATCATAAATGACTTAAAATAAAGAAGCACATGGGGAAAAGGCTAAATAAAAACATAAATCCAAAGTAGGAAAATGAAGTATGTTTTTGTTTGTACATTGCTTTGTTTTTGCTTTTTTTTGGTGGTAATTTTTTTGCACTTTTTTTATTTTACATCTTATTTGTAAACACTTTGTAAAGATGTACATTTTAGGAGTTATTCTTGTATGCCATAGATATGCTTTATAATGCTTTGACGTTTAAGTTAAGTTTACTGTATTTTTGTAACTGGCTAGTCATCATTGCTCAACAGGACAATGTATCTGAGGTAATAAATTCAGATTATTCTCCTCTTTGTGTCTTTTTGTGATAAGTGAAATAAAACGTGAGACCCATTTCTTGAAAACAAAGCAGAATCTGGAAACCTGGACACTACAACATGACAATGACTCCAAAACGTACCGGTAAATCCACCCATAAAGAATGAGTCCAGAAATTTCTAGTTTAATGCCCAGATATTAATCCCAATGAGATTCTGTCTCATGTGAAGGCCACAAGATGAATCTCACTAAAGTTGTTTCAGCCATTGCAAGCTAGTGATGCCTCATTTACATTCAACTAAATCATTTTGTTTTCTAGAGATAAATAAAAGGATAAACATCAATCTGAAGATTTCTTAATTAATTGAATATTTATTGTCATAATATTTACACAACTGTCCACTGTCCTTTGCAGCCAGACATATACAAATCACTTGACAAATAATCAGAACTAATTTTATTTTTGATAAAATATAAACAAATGGAAATGATGGTTCTTCGTCAATGTTTTCATACCACTTGAACTTTTTTTCAAATTTCAAACCACAAACTTGAATAAATTTCACTGGGTTTTAATCTCTCAGACCAGCACATTAATGCCTCATCATGAAACTGAGGGGGAAAAAAATCTTATGGCTCTTTGTCAAAAAAGTGGGAGAAAAATTCACCTGGAGTGGAGAGTTAAGCGACGCCTGAACTCGAGGAGCCCTTTTGGGTTTGAAGGTTAGTGGGTGATGGGTGATGTCCAGGTCGACCTCGCTTTTCCACATTGTTGCTAACGGTTGACATGGTGATTGGCTTGCAACAGCAGCTCCTCCATCTTCCTGGATCGGACTGCTCTACTGCTCTCCTGCAGTGTGTGTGGCCTAAACATATAAGAGACAACATCCAAATTAAAGATGTTGAACCACCAATGTAAAAATAAATAACACAAATGAAGAAATAAAAAGCAATATTCCATTCAAGAGAGTGGAAAAAATGCTACACTTAGGTTAAATTTTATTTTGAGCAATGTAGATATCAGTGATGGCATAGTTACTTTGAAAGAGTAACTTTAATAGGATTACTGATTGCGGAAAACTCTCATTAATAACAAAAGTGGCGCCATTAGCCACTGTTGAAATTTTCCAGTCTAAACACAGGGTAAAATTAAACCTGTAAAACCTGCCCATCTGCAAAGAAACAGTAGGAATCTAAACCTCTAATAAAACTCATGTTAATAGCACTATATGTTTTATAATTTACCCCTAATATATTTATAGAGTAATTTAGAGAAACAGCAAAATGTTATATTTATTTTTTTATAATGTAGGACTGAAGATTTTTTATATAAATTTTAGAAATTTCAAAATGTACATTTTTCTAGGAACTAATACAGTTTTAGAAAAATTTTGAGAAATTTAGACCTGTGCAACAGAGGGCGCTAAAAAGTCAATAAGAAAGTGGTCCGGTAATCTGAAATAGAGCATTATGGGAAATGGAGTTTACAAAGATGATCAGGCTAAGTCGTTATTTTCTTATTTGATAAACTAACTGATCGAACGTAAAATTTCAACAAATATTAATGACTTGAATCCACTCCTCGACTAAAAACCATCGCATTGGGAGCTGGGAGTATTTGGACTACTTTTCTTCTCGAACCTTCTGGTCGGTAATAGTTTACCCATAGAACACCGCGGCGCTTCCTTTCTTCTCGGTGGTGCGGTGGTCCAATATGTCGCTGTTAGATGGTCCGTTAAACGTGCTCGGCCAGAGAACTACTGGCGAGTCTGTTCGCACTCAGAATGGTAGGTTGTTGTTCATATTAATTCTGTGGTGCCGTTAAACCTTGTGAATGTTTTACAAGTCGGCAGAGTTTGAACTGAGTTTTTAATGTATACACACGTGCCGCTAAGGCTAATGCTAACTAACTTCATGCTAGCCTAAATGCGTTGTTGCGTTCTATTTCGCTTAACCGTCAATGTCTTTTACTTTGAATAATTGCTGCATTTTATTATAACACAAGCAGTTCTAACTGCAGGCGTGTAATCCCATTTTAGTACCTTCCACTCACTGTCTAATGAATGGAGGGCTATGCTAATGGGGAAGAGAAACACTGTCATGGTCTGAAGGTGTGGCTAGCTGATTGTGCGCCCCACTAAATAAGCTGACAGAACAGTTGAATCAGAAAGTTACTTTTCAGTCAGTCATGTAAAAATGTGTCTTTAAGAAACTCCCATGGTAGCAGAATGGTTTTGTGTTTTTTACAGTCATGGCTGCAGCATCCATCGCCAACATTGTCAAGAGCTCCCTCGGACCGGTGGGCCTCGACAAGATGTTAGTGGACGACATAGGGGTCTGTGTCATTTTTTTAAACAAACGCAGAAATGATTCTAGTATGCATTGGTTGCTTATCAGTCCTGACTTGGTCATCCTAACAGGACGTCACCATCACCAACGATGGAGCTACCATCCTGAAGCTGCTGGAGGTGGAGCATCCTGCCGCCAAGGTCCTCTGTGAACTGGCTGACCTGCAGGATAAGGAGGTTGGAGATGGGACCACTTCTGTGGTAAGTGCTAGCTGTCAGTATTTATTTATTTTTAATGTTCATGTTATCATGTCGGGTAACTTCCTGAATTGTAAACAATTTTATAAAAATAGGTTAGACATCATTGTCTATTAATCAGACTGGGTTTGTCTGGAATGTTTCATGCAGCTTTGTGCAAAAGATTTACAGGATTAAAAGAACCTCAGTCAAACTCCGTGAACTCAATAATGAGCATATTCATCAGAAATCTCTTTATTTCTGCATTAATTTGTGCCTCATACACTCCTGAACATTTTGTAGGTTGGATCATAATGAAATTCTGAGGTTAACAAAACAATTTTCAGCAACTTTACTTCACTTTTATTAAACATGTGGGTGCAAAATAGAAGTCAAAACCTGCTCAAAGCAAAAAAAAAAATCTTCTCATTTCCGCAATGCAGGTGATTCTTGCTGCAGAGCTACTTAAAAGTGCAGACGAACTGGTGAAGCAAAAGATTCACCCCACGTCTGTCATCAGCGGATATCGCTTGGCGTGCAAGTAAGACAAGGATATCAAATATGAGACCGCATTGAAAGCAGATCAAGATCATCTTTACAACTGCTTATTTTTGATCTTCCAGAGAGGCGGTGCGGTACATAAATGAGAATCTGACTATCGGGACAGATGACCTGGGAAGAGAGTGTCTAATCAATGCAGCAAAGACATCCATGTCTTCCAAAATCATTGGAGTGTATCCTAAATATGTGTCTGGTTTAGCAGCATGTTAACAAGTGTTGTGATGGTTTTTAAGTGCTGTGTGAAGGTGGAAAGCAATTCAATTTCATCTATGTGCCTTAACTGTGGGCCCTTAGTGATGCAGACTTTTTTGCTAACATGGTGGTGGATGCTGCCATGGCTGTGAAGTTTGTTGACGGAAAAGGAGTGGCCAAATACCCCATCAACTCTGTGAACGTGTTGAAGGCTCACGGCCGCAGCCAGAAAGAAAGTTTCCTGGTCAATGGATATGCTCTGAACTGTACAGTTGGTTCACAAGGTACATATTTTACTGGATTAGTTTGGGTGCTATTCACCACTGGCCTCAAGAACTCCCTTTTTTTTTTGCTGCTATGTCTCTTAGTGATGTACGCAGTGATACGCATGGGAGAAAGTAAACTGGTTTTGAAAGGAACAAAGTGACAGTGGAATAAAAACTGCGATGCTTCATGTAGCCAGATAGTAAATCAGAACTTGTTATCAAGACATGAGAATATTCTTCCTTCCTTTTTATTTGAGTCTGTTTCTGCCGTTAAATGCTTGTTTGCAAACCCACAGAAATGGTGAAGCGTGTTGTAAATGCTAAGGTAGCCTGCCTGGACTTCAGCCTGCAGAAGACCAAAATGAAGATGGGGGTTCAGGTCGTCATCAACGACCCAGAGAAACTGGACCAGATCAGACAGCGGTATGTTATGGATCATGTCTGTCTTCCTTCTCTCATATTTAGGAATAATCCCATTTTAATTTGCTGTGGTACTAGTCCAATAGTGCATACAGTGATACGCGTGGGAGAAAACATGAGCAGCTACAAGTCAAGGCAGCAGCTTCTCTAAGCTGCAGCACCACTAATTTGAGCTGGACACATTTTTCATGTGTTGTACTAGTACAGTACTGCAGTTTTTGCTCTGCCTTAAATTCCTTGCAGAAACATTTCAAATGTAAAAAAAAATAAAATGATTTGTTTGTGTGGTTTTAGGGAATCTGACATCACCAAAGAGAGGATCCAAAAAATTCTGGCAGCTGGAGCAAATGTTGTACTGACCACTGGTGGCATTGATGATATGTGTCTGAAATACTTTGTGGACAGTGGAGCCATGGCAGTGAGACGGGTTCTCAAGAGGGACCTTAAACGTATCGCCAAGGCAACAGGAGGTGCGAGCAAAGCTTGTTGTCCTGTGTAATGGTTCTGCATGTCTTAAAATATTTAAATGAAAAATGTTTGCATTTAATTTGATATTTTTGTGCATTTTTAGCCACTCTCTGCCCCTCCCTGTCCAATCTGGAAGGAGAGGAGACGTTTGAAGTCACTATGCTTGGTCAGGCTGAGGAGGTTGTGCAGGAAAGAGTCTGTGATGACGAGCTCATTCTCATCAAGAAGTAAGAACATTAACAGTCATGCATAGCTACTAGATTTGGTGTAAAACAGTATTAAATAGTTGAAATTTTAAATAATTTTCTACATCTGAGGGTTTTTTTTTTATATTTGTGGTGCATTCATTGATAACTTCATGCCAGAGGTGTACTAGTAAACCGGCCCTAATTTCCTTAACTTTGGGAGATCGGTGATTAGCCAATACTTAAATGTGAAGCATTTTTAAGTATCTATCTTGCCAAAGGTCTAAAAACCATCACACTGATGTGAGAGAGGTTTAAATGACAGATGTGCAGGTCATGTCTGCACATTTGAATTTAATAGTGGTCACCACACTGTTGCCAATTCAGCGACTTTCTTGCTATATTTAGCAACATTTCAGACAAAACAAAAACTGCATCGGTCAAAATTGGAATCTGCAGGTTGGGCATTTTAAAGATCGGCCACAAAAAAAAGTGCAATCGGTGCACCTCTAATTGATATATGAAGTCTTCAGTGTAGAGTTGTGCTATCATGCTTCAAACGTTTCAATCTGAACCTGTCTCAAGAATGACTTAAATTCAGGAACTTGTCTGCTTGACAGAGAAGAGACTCGAAGCAGTTTTCAGTTGAAAGGCAGATTCTTCTTTTAGTAATTTTATTGTTTTTCATTCCTTCAGTACAAAAGCCCGTACGTCGGCCTCCATCATTCTACGTGGAGCCAATGACTTCATGTGCGACGAAATGGAGCGTTCACTGCATGATGCTCTCTGTGTGGTCAAGAGGGTCCTCGAGTCTAAGTCTGTTGTACCAGGAGGAGGCGCCGTTGAGGCAGCTCTGTCCATTTATCTGGAGAACTATGCTACCAGCATGGTGGGTTTATAAAACCCCAAGCCTTCACCAGTAGGGCTTCCTTTAAACTGAATAAACAAACTTTTAAACATCCGTTGTTTTCTTTCTTCAGGGTTCCAGAGAGCAGCTAGCTATTGCTGAGTTTGCAAGGTCTCTTCTCGTAATACCGAAGACTCTGGCTGTGAACGCAGCGCAGGACTCCACCGACCTGGTGGCCAAACTGAGGGCTTTCCACAATGAGGCGCAGGTTAACCCTGAGCGCAAGAATCTCAAATGGTGAGTTTATAGACTTGTTGCAGAACTGTATTCATTGAAAGCAGACTCCTTAAACACTTTGGGAAAGTATTTTAATTCAAGATTTTGTGCCACCATTTCATTGCCTGGAAGTGTCATCATCACTCCGTTTGTCTATGTCTATTTCACCAGCTCTGCCATAAATTCGAAGTAAAGTTTTATATGTATACTTAAAAATGTCAAAATAGTCTGTGAATTCTGGAAAGTCTGGAAATTGGACATAAAAATATATGGGGTCTCTGTGACTGTAAGAATGCTCATGAGTAGAGCCACACATTAATGCAACAAAGAAGTTGGATGCAAAATTTGAGAGGGTATCATATTTCAAATGTCATGGTTGCAAATTCTTCATGTCACTAATATGTTTAGCTTGTTGAATAGAGTTAATCTGCTATTCTATGATGCCTACAGCTGGTGTATTTTTTTTAGGGGTTAAGATGCTTAAGCTCACAAAAATGGTGGGGACAGAATTAAAAAAAGTCTAAATGTGGGTTTAATCATTACCAGTTTCACTGCAGTATCCACAATTATAAAGAAACTTAAAGCTGTAAAAGGTTTTTGTAAAATAGCACCTTTTCTATTTTGAGGCTTCATGTTAAACTTTTTGTTGTGTAGGATTGGGCTGGACTTGGTGAATGGCAAACCCAGAGACAACCGCCAGGCTGGAGTGTATGAACCCACCATGGTCAAGACAAAAAGCCTCAAGTTTGCCACCGAGGCCGCCATCACCATCCTGCGTATCGACGACCTCATCAAACTGTTCCCAGAGCCCAAAGAGGGCGGAAAGTCCTACAGAGATGCTGTAGAATCTGGATCTCTGGATGGTTGAAATATTTACTCGTCCCCATTAGTTCAACATCTGTATTTATAAATTACTGAGCTGTTCATGGCTGCTGCTCTAGTGTATGCCATGCATTTTGCCTCTTTACATTTCTCCCACTCCCACCATCTTTGGAATTTACGCTTCCAAAGGAACTGTCAGTGACTGTTTTGGTTTTGGACACAAATAAAGCTTCAGTGGCTGTAAATGACTCTTTATTCATTATTATCAGCACGTACCCATTTGCATTACATTAAATCGTTATGTTTACAGGAAGCACTAGATTAGAGAAGGCAGCTAATTATTGGCACTGACATGTTTTATCTGAAAAACTTTGAGGAAATATGTTCATCCTACAAGCTGATAATTGGAATGTTGAGAAATGTATCCTTTCTAATAAAGGCTCAAATCATTGCAGCAAAATTAAAAACATCCTTACAAGACAGTGTTTAAAAGCTGTACTCCAAGTAACAAATTGAGCTTCACAGTTTGGAATTTGTTTCTGAAGCCTATTGAAGCTGACTAGTCTTAACAGTTGTAATCTGCACAGGTTTAAGAAACTTTACTTTCCAGTTCAGACTAAATATTTTAAGATCACTAAGTCAAACACCAAAAGCTGAGAAATTCAAATTCACAGTGATAATGGCTTTTCATAGGAGAGGGGGTAAGACCACCACATTACAGCATGTTTTACATCACCCAGCAATGTAAACAGATTTTATAATCCCTTAATTAGCCAAAAATAAATCAAGTGCAATATAAGCTTTAAGAGGTTTGTATCTCAAACCCTTTCCACACACATGGCGACGCCCATCCCTCCTCCGATGCAGAGGGATGCCACGCCTTTTCTTCCTCCAGTTCTGTTCAGAGCATGCAGTAGCGTAACCAGGACTCTGCAGCCTGACATGCCAATGGGATGGCCCAGAGAAATGGCTCCGCCGCTCACATTCACCTAAAGAACAAAACAAAAGCTTTCATTGGTACGTCAGCCAACGTCCTGCCCACCACTGGTTTACAAACTAGACTAGAACCCAGATACTGATGCTGTTACCTTGTCTTCATTCAGGCCGAGCTCCTTAATCACAGCAAGAGACTGTGCAGCGAATGCTTCGTTGACCTCAAATAAATCAACTTGATCCAGCTTCCAGCCTGCTTTCTCCACCTAAAGGGGAGTAACTCAGAAATTAAAAAAAGAGTTGAACAACAAAATAAAAGTTTTTCGATTTAAGACATTTAATATTCTCTTGATATCTCACCGCTTTCCTGATAGCTGGTATTGGCCCAGTTCCCATGACAGAAGGGTCTAGGCCTACCTGAGCCCATGACACAATTTTGGCCATGGGTTTTATGCCCCGTCTCGAAGCCTCTGATTGGCTCATTAAAACAGTAGCTGCTGCTCCATCATTTATTCCTGTAAATGAAGTATTAAATCAGCTTTATGACTGTACAAAGTGCCATTTTGTGTTTGTGGTTCATGAGTAAATCTGGAACCTGAAGCGTTTCCAGCTGTGACAGTGCCACTGCTGTCCTTAACAAAACACGGTTTGAGTTTGGACATGGTTGCAATGTTGCTTCCGTGTCGAGGAAACTCGTCCATCCTCACCTCAACAGGACCTGAAGGACAGTGTAGCAGTTGAAGTCAGAATGGCAAAGTGGTCACCGGGCAACTGAAAAAGTCTGTTACCTTTTCTGGATGGCACTGTGATGGGGACAATCTCCTGATCAAAATGTCCTGCTTTCTGTGCCGCCTCGGTTTTGTTTTGAGAATTGACAGCAAAAAGGTCCTGCTGCTCTCGACTGATTCCCCACTGCTTCGCAACATTCTCAGCTGTAAAAGGTTGGCGATCAACGTTAAATACTTATCGACAGAGTACACAAAGCTGACTGAGTTGCTAAGCGTTTACATATAGACTGAGACCTGTGATTCCCATGTGATAGCTGTGGAAGGCATCGGTCAGGCCATCCGCAACCATGGAGTCCTGCAGGGAGGCGTCACCCATCTTCACACCTGCTCTCATTTGCAGAGTGTGAGGAGCCTGATTATAGACGAAAGAAGCGATTGGTTTTATGCACAACTTTGCGTTGGTCTATCCTTTAAAACTCCAAAATGCACGCCAACATCTGTGGTTGTGATGTCCTTTTACAATGATTTCCTCATTACCAACCCTGCTCATGCTCTCCATGCCCCCTGCTACTACCACAGTGGACTCTCCAGACTGGATGGACTGAGCTCCCAGACACACAGCTTTAAGCCCAGAGCCACACACCATCTGGCAGCTCCAGGCAGGGACAGGGAATGGGATACCAGCGGCAACGCTGACCTGACGTGCCGGGTTCTGCCCTTGACCTGAAAGAGAGTTTTAGAATTTTTCTTTTTAAAATTATGTAGGAAACAATACTGCAACATTTGTTAAATAGTGTGAAAACTCTAACAGGTTCGATAAACATTTACCTGCAGTGAGAACATGTCCAATGATAACCTCAGAGACCTCTTCTGGTTTCACTTCAGCCTGCTTCAGAACATCCTTTATCACAGGTGAGCAAAGGTCACGCAGAGACAGCGAGGACAGAGCGCCACTCAAGCAGCCTATATAAAATCGGCAAGTTATTAAAGTGTTAAATAATAAGTGGGGTGTCTAAATCTATTTTTGGTTTCACGTGGTGAACCAATCTTTTCAACCATATCTTGTGTTGAACTCTTAGAGGTAAAATGTTTAGATCTTCACTGAAATGGCCTGTACAAAAAGATAATCATCACACTCAAAAAAACTGGACCTTTTAAAACTTCATTTGGAGTTCTAAATAGATATTTTTATTTATATCCACACTCTGAAGCCCAAAGTAGTATAAAATCTCAGAAAAGTTCTTGATTATATACCTTAATAATAATATACCTTAATTTACAGCACCTTAAAAATGTATCCTGACACTTTTAAATAAACACAACGTAATACAGTTTGATATTACCTGTCTTGACCTATAATGTCTCAGACATTAAAGCAATGTATATTTTTTGAAGCAAAGTTCTGCTAAAGAGTTGTAGGACCTGAAGTAGCATCTCTTATGTCCTGCATGTAGTACAAAATCAGAAAATCTGGTTTCAGTTTATTATAATATTTCAATTTATTTCATTTTTTTTTTTTCAGAGAAGCTATAAATTATGTATTAGTAGCCTGAATGCTACTTTATGTGGTTTATCTTTTAAAGGAAACGATCAGTTAAAAAATATTGAACCTTTTGTCCCCATAAATGTCAATGTTTTTGTTGTGAGTTTAGTTGTTTTTTTTTTTTTCTTTCACAATCGCTTTTATCTAATAGCAAGCGGCTAGGAATCCTTTAATGGGAAACAATTAATTAAATCAGATCAGATCAGATCAGAGAAGAAGTAGATGTGGTCTCACGTCATGTGTTTGGTAGCCAATACTAGCAGGCTCCTGTTCCATGGGACTACAGCTACCGGCCAATCAGCAGCTAAAGAATACTCCAGATATAGAAGTCAACCAATCAAAACTCACCAGGAACCTTGCGAGTTTAAGAGCAGGACAGAACCTCTTTGCTTAATTACAAACGTAAATAAGATGTAACATATAGCACTTAGTATAAACATATGCATAAAATATAAAATAAAACTCTACACAAATGAATCTCTTATCTTCATAGATAACTTCACAACAATAATAGTTTAAGAATGTAACAGATGCATAGTTACAATGTATGAAAGTCCAGTTTTAACAAATGACTGTAGAACATTAGGAGGTCTGGCTTTACCTATCGGAGTCCGGGCGGCAGAAACGATAACAACAGTTTCGGCGTTCATCCTGAAAGGCGCTGGTTTGAAGCTGAAGTCTTCTTTCTATTCCTGCCTGTCCACTGACACGGCTCTGTTGACACTGGATGGACGTTTAAATAGGAGGTGTACAAATGGAACTCATAGAGGACACAGCGCCACTGTGTGCTTGGGAGGATGAGCACAAAAGGTTTGCATAAGGAAGAATTAATATGGAGATCCAACATTTACACTAAATAATTAATATTACTTAAACGTATCACCAACTGATCAAATACAAGAGATAGACAACTTTTATTGACAAGCTATTAAAAACAAAATAGCTTGTCAATATAAATATCTATTATAAAAATATATTTATATTTGTATGTATTTCACTAATTATTGTAGGTTACATTTTACAACAGGAATAGTTCATCTGCCAGCTTTGAACAGAATTGGTGGGCGTGGCTACAACCACTCTTGTTAATAGGATTGGTCTAACTGAGCTTGTCTGCAGAGGTTAATCAATCGTTATGATGTAATATCCACAGTGACAGTTTATTTTATGGTGCCCCACAGCACAAGAACCGTGAAATAATTAAATACAAATAATGTGTCTTTGACATAATCGTGAATTTAAACTGAAATACATAAACATTTAGTTAATCTGCTACCAATTTTTATATCAAAATAAAAATTAGACCTGTACTATATTGCCCTATGTTCTAAGTGTTTATGCAAATCTTGATTAATACACGTCTTAAGCTGCTATTTTTTTTGATTCTTTTAATACTGAAAATGTAAAATAAATATATATTATTTTTTTATATCAATTAGTTCCATGTTTGGACTTTCTTTTCCCGACACATCAAATTAAGCTTTCCCAAAGTTGGAGCTTTAAAACTAAGTTTCTGAATTTTATTAATAATTGGTTTCACTCTATAGTATTAAAAATCTTTATTTGTATTTGGTCAGTACATGAAGAGGGCTGAAGAATAATATGGACATCGCATATGAACTACCGGTACTAACATTTTAACAGAATTGTCAAAACTGATTTTTTGCCAATGAAAATAAAAACTACTCTAAAACAAAAAAAATAGAAGAAAACTCACAGGCCAACATCTAAAAATTACCTCCTTGAATATTGTGAACCTAATGAAATTTTTAGTGATGTTACTGACTTGACACGTTACAACACCAGACAGCCTGATTTCAGTGTCAATAGCTTAACAGCATAGCCGTGCTCAAATAAACAGAGTGAAAGGTACTAGTTTTAAATCATACATTCACGCAATTCAAATCTAACATCAATCCTGTTTATATTCCCATTAAGCAACACAAATGTGACAAAGGCATCACAACAGGCAAAGGGACAAGGGTGAAAACAAAACTTCTTGGACAACGGTGCTGTGTTACAGACTATGTATTTGCTGCCGTGTTTTTTATACTGTATAAAAAAAAAATACAGAACACATTAAGTACATTACAAAACCGCGCCATCGCTTGTGTTGGAGTCCAGGCCATTCTGGGCATGACGTGACCCTGCAGTCCTGGCGCCCTTGGTCACCAGGGCAGCCTTGTCCTCGTTGGGATCGGTGGTGGAGTCTGTGTCATTCGAGTGTTGAGTCAATGATGTCTCGCTGCCTGTTGGAGAGTCCACACTCTCGTACCCCGCACTCAGCTGGCTTCTGAAACCGGCAGGTCCTCCAACTCTACCGGGCGCAGTCTGACTTCCTGGCGCCTCCTCTGAGTGGTTGGGGAGTTTGGTCTCGGTGTCACCGGGGCTGGAAACCACAGGGGACATTGGAAAGTCTTCTTCGGCGCTGCTGACCTCTCTGTACAGGCTAGGCGTGGTGGTCTCACTCCTTTGGGATGAGTTGCTATTGCTTGGACCATTGGAGACCCTTCCGTAGTCTTTGCCTCCTTGTTCGGTTGGAGCATTGGCCTGTTCTGGCTGAGTAGAGGGTTCGGCAGATGAGCTGGAGGCAGAGGGTGAAGTCCTACTGGGGCCTGCTCCAGCTGAAGGGCCCTGAGACTGAGTGAGCTGCTGACGGGATTCTTTCAACTGTTGCTGTAGGACAAGAATGGTACTCTGCATCCCTTCCACCTCTTCGTCTAGCTGGATGATAAAGTCATTTAGCTCTGGAAGTGATGATATAAAAAACAGAAAGGACATTTTAAAATTTGCTTGAAATATGGTACAGAGGGGAAAAAGAAGTTTGCTCTTACCATCTTGACTGCTTTTGAGTTCTTCACTGTACTTCTTCTGCAGGGCCAGCTCAGCCTCTAGCTGCGCAATGCGTCCCTGGGATAGCTGCCTACCCAACTCCTGGTTTTCCTGAATCAGCATCCGACATTTGGCCATCAGTTTCTTCCCTGTTTGGCTGCAAGGGAAACAAGTCTCACATCACACAGTGAACAAGGAGACAAATGCAAAAGGCAGGCAGACACTGATGATCTGTTCCCACTGCCTGTATCAGCCCATCACCACCCCAGAACCCTAATAGAAAGTCTCCAGTTTTGTACTAACCACATGGCTAATCAGACCTAGCCTCAACATAAATAGAAACTTTTTGAAAGGGCTTGTTGAATACAAATATATGCAAATCATTTAAATTAATCTGAACCAATGTAGTCAGTATGAATAAAGAAACTTCCTTACCCCAATACTTTAAAAATTAAAACATTTTGACAAGTAAACTATTTCAATGATGTTTCAGTCTACCTCAACTTACCACAATGCACATGGATGAAAGATGAACATTGTACAAGGCAAAATCACAGTGGCTTTTAAATTTTTCACCCTTCTACCATTACTGTGTCTAAGCATTGGGAGTAGTTTGAGCAATGTCACAGAACATTACATCCACAAAAACACCAAGAAATGCTTCAATCTAAGTAAATCAGTACCAAACTTAATGTGCACAATAAATGATGCACAGATTCTGTGAAGTATTCCCTTTAAATACAAAACAATGAAAATGTTAATAGCACAATCAACCAGCTTAGGATGCCGTTTGTTCAAGTTTTCAACAGATCAAAGAGAACAATATATTATAGTTGCAATTATCAAGACTGTATTTTAAAACTGACTAGTATAGAAGGCAATAGTGATTGTTGAAATTGTATTACTGCAAATGCTTTAACACATTTATGCCTATGGTACTGTCCCCATGAGTTAACATATAATAAAGACAGCAGCAATTGTGTCCAATGATAATCATTATGATTAAACTGAATTATATATCAGATATAATTATATATCAATTACTCGATTGCATTAACAATTTTGGCCTTTTTTTTTTTTAAATGTTCGAGTCATTAAAAATAAAAATGCCAACTGTTAACCAGAGCCGCAGGTTATCAGCAAAACAAGAACATGCAATATCATTCCTAAATATTGAAATATCGATACCGACTGGGAGTAACCTACATTTCTTTTTCCATCATAAAGTTGACCACCACTATCCCTGAGTTTTGGCATTTAAGTGACTAAATTCTTCATCATTTGTGGGTACACAGACAGTGAAAGTCCAGCCCACTGAGTTTGAATGCTTAACATCGAGAACAAATGACTCTAACATGGCATCAAAATAGTTCTAGGAAATTGCGATTCTGCACATAAGCCGCTATGCTAGTTGTAATTGAAAAAAAAAAACCTGCACGTCTACTTTATGTCTGGCTTTATAGTAAAGTAAATATAATATTTTTTAAAAGATAAAAAGAGTATGAGAGCTTCACAAGTTAAATGTCTGAGTCACATATTTGGGAAACTTAATTTCTAAGCTGTGGAAGAAATTATTTGGTCAATCACAAAAATACAAAATACAAAACAATATATCCTCATCAACTGATGACATGAAAATCTGCAGAACATTTGCACTCACAGTTTGACAACAGGAGATGACCTACAGCAGTGTGTTTCTGTAATGAATTTCAACTGATCTGCAAACTTTTACACAAGCGCAAAAGATGAGGACCAATTGTGCCTCTTGGTTTCAACATACACTGCTGTAAGTGTTTGCTTTAAGAGAAACAAGAGATCAAATTAAATGGCAAGGAAAAGAAACAATTCACAAAATAAAACATTTAAATACACTCTACCGTGTGGAGGCCCATGGTCAAAGACATGGGCGAAAGGACCCTCGTGCCTGAACCATAGTCTCTTTGTGGACGAGGATCTCGCTCCGCTCACAGTCTTATATCAGTTCTAATGTCTCTTCCCCCAAAAGTCTTACTTTTAATCCTAGTAACTTTCCTCTTATGAATGAAATGTGTCTAGACTGTCCAGAAGTCTTTACAATTCACAGAAAGACTAGCAGGTAATTGTGTGATGTGATCCACTGTTAAATGTCTTTACAAAAGCAAGTATGGAAGCTTTCTTTGAAATGTTCAATTGATGTTTTAGGCTAGGGATGCTCCCCGCCTGACACGACCTCCCCCATAAGCCCTTTATTTTATGTGTGAAGTGTTTGGTTTGAGCTGAGGGGTTGGGAAGGGGTCATCCGGTGCGGGCAGTGAGCGACCACCTCTTCGGAACAGTCCGGACTCCTTCAGGCCCTCGGACAGTGAGGGGCGGGAGCTGAAACACAATTGTCACCTGACCATACTGTCTTTTCTCTTTAGATTATGTGATATGTAGCTGCCACAGTACAAGAGAACAAAAGCAGTTTTGTTTTTGCAGTGACTGGCTTTCTGTAAAGTCTGAGTCTTGTGACCAGTACAGCATTTTGTCAGCCTTCCGCCCCACCATTGTTCCTGCATGCCTGCAGTGAGAGTGAGGGTGGGGGGCGTGAGGAAGTCTTGACTTTTTGTTTGAAGGGGGGAGTTATTTTGATTGTCTTTACCTATCAGGTGTAAATTTCCAGGCACTCAGTTCATTTTGGGCCTGCTCCAGTTTGTCTTTAGTCTGTTCCAGTTCAGCCTTCATTTTGAGGAAAAACAAGTTGATGGCTGGATCCACCATGGACGACCGCAGCTGGGCCACACTCGGCTGCTGGACTTGCTTGAGGTACTGAATCTGGGTCTGCAGAATGCGACAAATGCAACTTAGTCACTGGTTTAGGAGTACAACCATAAAACTTCACTCATTTCATTTGCCAAGAGCTCTCTACTACAAAACTGACATTAAAAATTAGGATTTGGAAAGCATACGATTATGACACTCATGAAGGTTTGTTTTGGTAAAATGTTCCAATCCTCCTTATGCACTTTAGCACCACATCCACTACAAAATTTATGAGGTGTAGACATTAAGGCCGATGACATCACATCCAACTGGCCAAATATATTACTGTTATGGGAATCATTAATGTATTGCAATCCACATATAACAGTCAACACAATATTGCATCCAAACATTTATTTGTAAGTGGGAAAATTGCACAAGCTGATATTCAAATTTAAGAAACTGCATCTGTATCAAAAATAATCTTGCAGCATAAACATGTTTTTTTTAAACCAGTTTTGAGCACCACCTGGATGACAAAATTCAGATTATCAAGGTAAGTAAATCTACATACTAATTCTTTTAAAAGAAAATCCACCTAATAACCCATTTTACAACACTTTGCTCATTCATCATTTGCAAGAATCACTCATTTTCCACCAATCTGAGATTTCCATGGATGAGTGTTATGCATTCAATCAATAAAAGCCTTGTAAAATACTGTAATGCATTAACAAACATAAAAAAGAAATTGTATGGTTCCATGAGAACTGTTTGTTAATAAACAGAACAAAAATGTATCTGTCCAGGGTGAAAACCAACATGACAGCCAGCACTACAAATGTTTGCACTCATATTATTGATGGTCAATATAATCAATATTTAAAATTTCCAAAGTCATGAGAGAAATATCTAAGGCTTTTCTCAACCACCAGTTGTCAAAATCAATCTGATATTGCATAAATTAGTTTTCTGAAAGGTGTTATATGTTGTTAACATTTCATATTATTAGAATTACTAATGAAAATGCATCAGCATTGATTCAGCCATCATCTGAAGGCCAAAACAGGAGAGTTCCAGGCATTGTAGTTCTATTTTCCGAATAAAAAAAAAAAACATATTAAATATAAAATAGAATAATGAATAATATTAAACTGATACATACTGTGCACTCTTGCATTTCCTGCTCCTTGGTGGCAAGTCGCATCACTAAGATGTTCTCCCTTCGTGCAGACTCCTGCTGCTGCTGCTTGAGCTTTTCCTCAGACTCCTTCAGTCCTGGCACATCATTGGCTACGGTGTGGAAAACAAATGCATCATCAGGCTGAATTTCACCACTAAAAATAATAATGTAATAATGAGCTAACATCAAATGTACTTACAACAGAGCTCTGCATATTTTGTTTCAAGGACCTGGACATATGCATCGTGTTGCTTCCACCTGTAAAACACAAAGAATTGTTTTAAGTCGTTACTAGAATACTTAAAAAAAATTAATTTAGACATCATCTTGCACATAAAACAGAGTGTTTACCTTGTACATAGCTCTTCTCTGGTCAAGGTTTTCATGTCAGACTCACTCAGGCGAACCTGTGAGAAGAGAAAAACAGGGACTGGTCAAATAATTCCGTTACCATTTTAGAAATAAATAGCTACAAACAATTTATCTTAATAAAAGACCAGCGGGACAGAACTAACCTTTTTCGGAAGAGGCTCCTCGTTGGTCATTGTGAGCTAGAAGTAAAAAAATAAAGAGAAAACCGATCAGCAACCGAAGCTTCAGTACATAATTTTTTCAGTTGCCAAGGGCTGGATGTGGCAACACAATAAAAATGTGCCATGTTTGAATACAAAGACATAGAATACATAGAGAAATATAATGAGTGTGTGATGGAGGATAGATACTGCAGCGCTGTTCACCTATTCGCCACTAAAAGTTACCATAACCAGCTACTAATCGCTGTCGAGGCAAATGTTCGGTAGTGTGGCAGCAGCCAGCAGTTAACAGCGACACAGAGTGTAGAAGCTAGGCAAGGTTAACTACTGATTGGTAATCACATTTACCAACCTGCTGAACATTAAAAACATTTAAAACACCGCTGATGTAACGCTACCGTGTTTTTTAACGGTCACTTATGTTACGTTCAATTCTTGGCTCCGGTTCGACTCCTTGTTATCACAAAATGGCGCTGAAGGAAATGACTCCCTCCCTTACGCTCCTTTTCCTGAAACTAGCGGGCTCTTGGCTGCGGTTACCAGGCCTAACGCCATGAAAGGACTCACCAGGCCGGTTCCTTTCGGTGTTTCCGGAAACACTCGGCTTTAATAATTCCTTGCAGGTCCAAATGTAAGAGATACGTTAAGTTTCGCAAAGGAAATTTGCAAGTTTCAGTCACGCTTCGGTGTCCGGACTTTCATCTTCCTCACCGAGGACAGAACAGAATGGCTCTGAACGAGCTGTGGTTGTGTTGCACTCAGGCTGCTGCGGAGCAATGTCAAAGAGGGATTACAAAGGAAGACGTAACACTCTTACTTTGTTTGTTAAAAAAAAATTGAACTGGATGAAAAATTACTTATTTTCTCATTTTTCTACTTTCAGGATGTCAATACATTAAAATGTTAGCACCCTTCGACCCCGAAAAACAAAAAATTGTTTTGTGAATTTTATTTAGTTATAATTTATATATAAATACAAATGTGAGTATTAATACAAAGTATTTTCAGAATAGCTTGTTAGGCCAAGACTGAAACATACATGCGAACATATTTTTAACCATATCTGTAACCAATTTATACTCATTCTAGACTGGTTTAAGGAACATGGCTTTTTTTTCCCCAAAAGAAAATCTTTCATAATTAACTCAAATATTCAAAAGCGAGTTATCATCATTGTATAGACGATCTCTGCTATTACTTGTGACGTAGTAAACAGATAGTTCCATTTCACACTGTGGGTTCCACGTTTTCATTTTTATTTTATTTATCTTTTATTTGTTTACTATACCGTTTTTGCTAGGGCATAGCGTTCCATAATATAATAATGACAAATAATAAATGCCTAAGTTTAAAGCAGTTATTAAAATCTCCAAGTTGCTCTGACAGGATCACAGTGCATTCTAATCAAGGCCATATGAATTCAATGCGAGTTATTTTAGGCGATAAACATGGGAATTGTCAGAGTTTTTTTAATTCTAAAAAATCTGAATTCTACTGTGGAGTTCGTTGCGCTTCTTTATTATGGTATTCCCGTCCCCACACAGGCTTATATAAGTCCTACGCACCTCACGAACCCCCACATTTGCTGATATTGGTACCGTCTCTAAGGCTGTCAACTTGAAGTTGCACATTTCAAGGGCAGTTTCAATTACTTATTGGACTGCGCACAAGTTGCTGTACTCTTGCACAGAGTCATAAGAAACATGCTTTGCAGAGCTGGAGAAATACGCAGGTAAGGTAGCTGAAAATAACCGAGAAATAATACCGCTGAAACTGCATAGAGAGCCAGTGGAGCTTTTGCTAGCGACAGTCAAATGCTAACTTGTAATAGTTGTATGTCGCGTGCTAACAGTTAGCTTGTCAGATGCTAAGTTATATTAGCTATTCATTTATGTTAGTTTATGGTGGACCAAAAAAGAATTTGGGTTAATTTGTGGTTATGTATTCTTATGTTTTGGTGCACTTGTAAACTGAAATGTGGCTTTGTAAAAAGAATTTTAAATAAGTGTAGCCGAAGCTATTTGCTAATTTAGTTGATGTTTATCCACTTTATATAATCAGAACTAAATCAACGTTCACCTGTTCATCTACAGTTAATTTTCGTTAGTCTACAATGCCCTGCAAACTTGCTTGATGTAACCCTAGAATATTGACATTTTTACAAAACCTTTGTGTTCAGTTTTGCAATTATGTGATCAGCTTTCAAAAATGTTTTAAAACTTGATCCTGCTTTAAAATGTTCAATAATTTTTACTGACATATTTTTTTTATGTTTCTTGGTCTTCAAGATTGCTTGCTTACTAGTCTTCTAAAAAAAAAATCCACTAATAGAACACCTGCATTTACACTGAGATCTCAGTATAGACTTGTTTTACTAATTAGGTGATCACAAATGGTTGCTCTAAATTTTATTTGGAGGTAACTGAATAAAGAGGACTGAACACAAATTCACACCACATTTACTTAATTAAAAACAAAAAAAACATATGGTTTTCCTTCTATCTCTCAATCAATTTGTGCTTCATTTGATCAGCCTGTCACATGACATATTCTGATTTAAGTATGTAGTTGTAAAGTGGAAAAAAAAAGGAAAAGTTCGGTTTACATATGCCATCAACAACTGGTTTATTCTTTCCTTTGTTTTGTTTTCTTTCCAGGTGTGCTGCCAGCCTCAGCCAAAGCATTTGTAAGATAGCTGCATCTAGGCAGAAGCACACACTTCCTGACCTGACATACGACTATGGAGCCCTGGAGCCTCACATCAATGCAGAGATAATGCAGCTACACCACAGCAAGCATCATGCCACATATGTTAATAACCTTAACGTTACGGAGGAGAAATATGAGGAGGCTCTCGCAAAGGGTACAAATGGCCACCTGAAGTCACTTAGGATTGCATGAATGCAGATTTAAAATTAGGATAATTTGAGAATCTTTTCCAGGGGTGCATATTTACAGTATGTGTCCTCAAACATCTCTCTGTAATCGGTATGCTTCTTAAATTTTGACATTGCTGGTGTGTGACTTATTTTAGGAGATGTGACTGCACAAGTTTCCCTTCAGCCTGCTTTAAAGTTTAATGGAGGTGGCCACATTAACCACACCATCTTTTGGACGAATCTCTCACCAAATGGTGGCGGTGAACCCCAAGGTGAGGCAGAAACAAAACCTTATTTTGTTTGTTTTAGTTTTCTAACTCTGAAGAAAACTTATTTCCAATCTGAAATAATAGTGTATATTGAACATGAATAAATCAGTAGGTCAAAGCGATTTGCTAGTTGCAGAGACATGATTTGAGTGGTTTGTGATTTTTGTTTTATTTTGATCTCCCTGGCCTGGATTAGTCAGGGAAATGTGCTAACTGACAGTGTGGGGAAATTCATTTCACTTCCTTGGTGGCTTTAAAATACCATAACTTTCTGAAGTATTTCAGCCTGTGGATGACACTTATTGCTTACTGACTGTTAACTTTGTAGCCTGTAAGTTAGTTTTACTGAGACTTATTTCTGATCATGGATGTTATTGCTCTAAAGTAAAAATCTGTCTTTCAGGGGAGCTGATGGAGGCCATCAAACGGGACTTTGGCTCCTTCCAGAAGATGAAAGAGAAAATGGCAGCTGTCACGGTAGCTGTTCAGGGCTCAGGCTGGGGATGGCTCGGTTACGACAAGGAGAGCGGACGACTTCGCATTGCTGCTTGTGCTAACCAGGATCCACTGCAGGGCACTACAGGTTTGTTTAGCATGGCTTTAAAGTTAATAAGATGAGATGGGACCATCCACTTCTAGTATTTTATTGTCATGGACATTTATTTTTTACTACCTTAGGTCTCATCCCTCTCCTTGGCATTGACGTATGGGAGCATGCCTACTATCTCCAGTACAAGAATGTGCGCCCTGACTATGTGAAGGCTATCTGGAATGTGATCAACTGGGAGAATGTGCACGAACGTCTACAGCTTGCCAAAAAGTAGAAAAGGCTCCTTAGTCATTGCCCAGTAGCACCTTTTATCAAAACCTTTCAAATAATGGATATGAATAAAGTTTTGGTTAAGCAGCACTTGCCGTTCAAAGATGTCTGTAGCATTCATAAAAATAAACAATTCAAAGTGCTTTGCTGTTTAAAACAAACCACATCCCCTTTAATTAAGGAAAGAAATCTGAAAACCAAAGACTTCTGCAAATGCAAACCACCAGAGTCTTGTTGAAGCGCACAAAAACTGGCCACCTTTTGACATAGAACCTGTCTCTTGTTTTTCATACCCAAATAACTGGTGCCACAGGGGTGCATACTTAAAAAGGTGTGTTTTTGTCCAAATAAGTGACACTAGGATCAGACAATATAACTGCTGTCCATGTTTTTGATGTAATATAATAAAATAGTGTTTCAATTGTACAGGCTTGACTTCTGTTTTACAAATTGTCCTGGACATTACACTTGCTGCTAATTTATGGATTACCAGCAGTGAATGAATAACTGGATAATGATGTAGGTCATCTCATGACCTACATCAGATGTTGTAGATCATCTTTAATTCTGAATTGAGCTTTTCAGTACTGTATCTTTTTTTATATATATATAGTTTAAGCTATATGTGTGTCCTTGCTGGAGTAGCCTAGGTTGCCATTATCTTTTAAGTTCAAGTTGAGGTAATGCAATGTCCACTTCAGTACCAGAAACAAAATGTTTTCTTTCAAGAGGTTGCATTAATGAGATGATCATAGTAATAATTTGGTTTCTAAGAGCACTGTTTTGCCTGTGAATTCTCTACAAATTAGGTAACATGGGGAGGATTTATATACTTTGAGAGAGTTTGCAACTTCCGAGTATAATTTTCATCATTAGTCACCTGAGATTTAATTCTGTTTTTAAATGGCGCCAACTCAAGTCATCTCTGCGTTTTTTCTTCCAAAATATGTTAAATTGTGTAGAATCTTACCGAGTTCAATTTCACATTACATTAATTCAAACCTAATTACAACACAGTCAACTTTAGATAACTGTTACTAAAGTTGACTGTATGGTACAATAATAATTGTACCATACAATTATTATTCAGATAATTGTATGGTACAATTATCTGAATAATAATAAAAAAATTCTGAGGAAGTGCAGCTACTTTCATTGAGTCAGTGAATTTGTCCATTCTTAGTAAGCAACCAGCAGAAGAGAAACCGCCCACTTCTAATAGGATTAAACCTCCGGAAGATCCTGGATAAGAATGAGCAGCGTTTTCTGCATCATGTTAGGGATTGTCCAGAAAGGAGACAAAGTACTAGGTGTACTTTCGATGGAAATGGTCCAGAAATGTTTTCCGTCTATTCCTGGCAAAAGAAATGAGAATGTTCTCCAAAACACCTTTCATCAACAAACTGTAGCACTGTTGTTAAAAGTGAACTCAAACTTATAAAATGTGCATATTGTATGAAGAAAATAGAGGCCTTACTTTGTGCACTTTTTCTTTTAGCCACCAGACGGCAGTGTTTTCAAGCTCAAATTTACAAAAGCACCTCTCGCAGCAATGGCTCATACCAGGTCTGTCAACTCAGTTACAAGCGTTCATTCAACTAGTTGCATGGTAGTTGTTATGTAATAGTTAGTTTCAACAAAAGACATACAAGGGTTCAACTATTTTTTTTTGACACTATGTTCTTAAATTAATGGCTTTGTCAGTGACTTGCTACATAACCATTTGTGGTTAGTGAATCATAACTAAACTAGGCTGATAAGTTTCCTTTACGAAGGCAAAGACTAATTTGGAAAAGTGAATTCAAGAATAGGAATCATCCAAACCAGAGGAGTTCCAAAATTCAAATATGGCTATGCCTCAAAAATGAAGGTTTACTAGCTAAAAAGAGGATTACCAGAAGAAATATAGTAAACTCTCCTTTTGCTGAGGCTCATTTGTGCAAAAGAGAAATTAAATTTTAACGAAATGCAGAATATCTAACCTCTGGAATGAGAATTGGAAAATGTTGGACAAATATTTTAAAGTTATTTCCTCTGAGTTGCCCAGACTTAGTTGATCTTATTTCAAACCCACAACACACATATCATTTGAAACACAAGCTCAACTGCTGGTGCTGCTGAATCTCTGTGGTATATGGAGGCATGCAATGATACTGGTGTGAGGTTTTGTTTTGCATCCATTTTTTCATTGTCAACACATGAGTTCTGAAACTACCCCAGCTAAGCCGGGCACACAGTTGCATTTATTTTTCTGCTTTAACTGATTATTTGGCTAAATTATAAAAGTAGGCTGCACAGTGGCGCGGTTGGTAGCACTGTTGCCTTGCAGCAAGAAGGTTCTGGGTTCGATTCCCGGCCCGGGGTCTTTCTGCATGGAGTTTGCATGTTCTC